>NDXB01018301.1:0-15907 GCA_002631895.1 Agapornis roseicollis
TGGTCTCCAGCCGGACACTGAGCCATTGACCACAACTCTTTGCATGCTGTCATCCAGCCAGTTCTTTACCCACCAAGTGGCCCACCTATCAAATTGATGTCTCTCCAATTTAGAGACAAGGATGTCGTGTGGGACAGTGTCGAACGCTTTGCACAAGTCCAGGTAGATGATGTCAACTGCTCTACCCCTGTCCATCAGTTCCGTAGCCTCATCATAGAAGGCCACCAAATTGGTGAGACAGGATTTCCCCCTAGTGAAGCCATGCTGGCTGCCACCAGGCACCTTGTTGGTTTTCATGTGCCTTAGCGTGCCTTCCAGGAGAATCTACTCCAAGATTTTGCCAGGCACAGAGGTGAGACTGACTGGTCTGTAATTTCCCGGGTCATTCATTTTCCCCTTCTTGAAAATGGGGGTTATATTTCCCTTTTTCCAGTCTTCAGGAACTTCACCTGATTGCCATGATCTCTCAGATGTGATGGCCAGTGGCTTAACAACTTCACTTGCCAGCTCCTTCAGGACCCGTGGATGGATTTCATCAGGTTCCATGGACTTGTGCATGTTCAGGTTGTTAAGATGGTCTCAAACCAGATCCTTTCCTACAGTGGGCCCAAGGTGTTCATTCTCACAGTCCCTGCATCTGCCTTCCAAGACTTGGGTGGTGCAGTCAGAGCCTTTGCTGTTGAAGACTGAGGCAAAGAAGTCATTCAGAACCTCAGCCTTCTCCAAATCCTCTGTAGCCAGTTCACCTGATAGCTTCTGGAGGGGGCCTAAGCTGTTTCTGGTCTGTCTTTTATTTGCAATGTACCTGTAGAATCCCTTCTTGTTATCCTGAACATCCCTTGCTAAGTTTAATTCTAACTGGGCCTTAGCTTTCCTTACGTGTTCCCTAGCTTCCCAGACAACATCCCTGTATTCATCCCAGGCCGCCTGTCCTTGCTTCCACCTTTTATAAGCCTCTTCCTTCCTTCCTTCCAGTTTTTCTCAGCAGCTCTTTATCCATCCAAGGACGTCTCCTAGCCCTCCTGCTGCACTTCCTTCTAGTTAGGATGCAACACTCCTGAGCTTGTAGCAGGTGATCCTTGAATATCATCCAGCAGTCTTGAGCCCCCCTGCCCTCTAAGGCTATATCCCATAGAACCTTACTGAGCAGGTTCCTGAAGAGGCCAGAGTCTGCTCTCTTGAAGTCCAGGGCAGTGAGCTTGCTGCACGCTCTTCTCACTGTCCTGAGGATCTCGAATTCGACCATCACGATTGCTGCATCCAAGGCTGCCCTGGAGCATTGCATTTCCAACAAGCTCTTCTCTGTTGGTGAGCACGAGGTCAAGCAGGGCACCTCTCCTTGAAGAACTGTAGCCTTCCGGGAAAGACTGACCTTGGAAAAGTTTGTGGAGGACTGTCTCCTGTGGGAGGAAGCCCACGCTGGAGGAGGGGAAAAGTTTGAGGAGTTCTTCCTCTGAGGAGGAAGGAACAGCAGAGACATGTGGTGAACTGGCTGCAACCCCCATTCCTTGTTCCCCTGTGCTGCTGCAGGGAGGAGGTAGAGAATTCGGGATTAAAGTTGAGCCTGGGAAGAAGGGAAGGGGGCAGAAGGAAAGTGTAAGAGATCTTGGTTTTTAAGACCTTGGTTTATTTCTCATGCCCTATTCCAATTTGTTTCATAATAAATGAAACTAATTTCCCCAAGTCTGTTTTGCCTGTGATGCAACTGGAGAATGTTCTCCCTGTCTTTATCTCGATTCAGGAGCCTTTGGTTATGTGTTTTTCTCCCCAGTCTGGCTGAGGAGCTGAGTGGTAAGGCAGCTTTAGTGGGCTCCTGGCATCCACCCACCACCCTGTTTATGCCACAAAGTCAGAAAATACCAAGTGTGAGAACGTGATTCTGGTAAACAGATAAATACACCAGAGTAAAAGACAAACCAAACCCTCCCTAAAGACTTGACCTAAAGAAAACAAGCCACATAGAAGTCAGTGAAATGCTTAAAATACTAAAAAATACTAAAGTAAAAGTCTTGAGTTTGTTCAAATAGCTCTTGTAATAGCAACAGCCATGCATGAATTTCTCTACTGTCTTCTGAAATATTTATAAGGAAAACAACCAAAATCCTGGTTTTGCCAATAAATATTTTGAAGAAGGAAAAAAAACCCACACAGGCAAGGTTTGTGTATGTGACAGAATTTTGCTTGCTTATGTTGTTAGAACTTGATTTCGCTCTTTGAATATAAGGTTATGTTTAAAAGCTACATTCTTCTGGCATCTGCCCAGGTTATGTTCTTCAGAACTCTAATATGGATTAGAGTAAGCAGTAGTAGTAGTTAAACATACATGGCAGAGTCAAAGCAAATGCTTTGATCAAGTATCCTTGATGAATGTACTGTTATGGAAAGCTTTAAATAATGTGTTTTATTTCTGCCTTGCATTAGATGAATCAAAACAGGTGGACTCTAGAAATTACATATCTATCTTAGAAACTTTTATGAGTAATAAAGTATTATAATAGTGCAATGTGCATGTCTTTAAATGCATTTTAAAACATGTCTGGCAGTAGATACGTAATTTAGGTATGTAACAAAATGATTAACATAAAGGTAAAAAGAAATGATGTTGTCTAACCTTTTATTTGTATATTGAACTTAGGTACTTCTTCCTCTTTGGACAGAGATTTCAGCTTTTGATAGTGTTTATACTGCCTTGAGCACCAACGCTTTGAAACTTTCTGGAGGGAAAGATGGCAGTTACAAGAGCCTTATACTGCGTGATGTTCCCTTAGTATTTGTGAGATACTGTCATGTTGCTTATCACTTCTTTAACACTTGTAGGGTCTACAGCAATTATGATGCAAAACAGTCTTTTGGTAGAGACATTAGCTTTTGATTTTAAACAGAAAACTTTGCCTATTGTATTTTTAAGTTAAGGAGCTTTCTTGTGCCAAAAATTTACAGCTATGATCTACTAGATACAAATCGCTTGGTAAATTGGCACAATAAGTAACAAGCTAGCAGCGGCAGCTCTTTCAGTATACATTGCCCAACAAAACATAATGTCTAAAACTGAAGTCTGTCTCCCTGGGCTTTTTTAGGCAGTGAGAATCTGAGCTCCACAAATAAGAAGGAACTATAAAATGCTATGTTGCATGGAGGTGGTTCTGCCTAAAAAAGCTCTGAGCCAGTATCTATGTAACAGTTTCAGTTGAGTTTAATATCAGTGGATTAAAAAAATTCATCTGCCCGTTCTCCTGGAAGGGAGTCATTCCCATAAGAAATGGGAGACAGTGTCATCTGCAGTGGCTTGCTCCTTTGCTGTTCAGTATTTCACAGTCTGGGTCATTGGTTTAAACTTTTGTTGGTCTCACATTAAATTAATGCAATAGAATTGAGAATTTTATGGACTACTGAAGAGCTGGCATGCATTCACTTTTTATCCCTGCTGTTGGATCTAGTAGAAAATCATTGAATTCACCTCTCTGTAGTACGTCAAAGCTTCTTTTTATTATTTGAGTGGGTTCTTTTCTTGCACTTCATAGCTTTCAGGAACCTGAGTGCTACTTTTGCTTGAGGCTGAAGTACCAACACTTGCCAGCTAATCATAGGCAGCTGAAGCTGCACCTCCACACTTGGAGTTAAAGCCTCAGCATGTTTCTGTAGGTGCCCTTCTCCTGCACTAATTCATTGGTGGGCCTATCAGTTTTCCAGCTAAGAGCAGAAAGTGAGGTGGGAAGAATTCCGGCCTAATTGCATTTGTGAAATGAAAAAAAAAAGCTTCTGAATTCTCTAAAAAGCATGGGTGAAACTTTCTGATGTAGGTGAAGTTGACAGGTATCCTCTCTCTTGCACAGTTTATGCTTAAAGAATCCAGCTTTCGTTACAGGTGTGCAAATCTTATTCCTAGTGCTTACATGGCTTTAGAAGGTATGATAAGGGTTAATAAACCACTGAAACACTTGTGAAGACTTTGTCTCAGGATGTAATGTTTATTTATAGCTGTTGTGTAGCTCTATCAACAAAAAGTGTGCCTTGTGATGCACCCCTGGTTTCAAGGTCCTGTATGTTCTCAGGAGAGCTAATGAGCTTGTTTGATTTTCTGATTGAAAGCATAAGGACTTTGTTTAAAAGTATGGAGAAGCAAAAAACCTTTATACCTAATTTCCTTTTTTTGGATGCAGTTGTATTTTATCAAAAATGCACAGTTCTATACTGCTGTTGCAGTACAATGCATGTATGCTTTGAAGGAATGGTAGGGATTCTTGTGGTACAGTATTCAAATACCATTTCATCGTGTGATTCTTCTAGCAAAATTGCTTTTAAAACAGAACAAAAGAGCATTCCTTTACTTCCGTGGAATAAAAGTATCCTGGTCATTTCTGGAACAACTAGTATTCTTTGAAGTTAAAATGAATGGGAAAGGTCCATGGTCTTGTTGCAGCAGTTCAGATATTCATTGAAAACCTTTTTAGTATTATACAGACTGACTGCTCTAACTTCTTCACTGCTTTACATTTTATCAGACCTTAAGTGATCTTTAGTCTCAAGCATCTGTAATCCTTTGCTGTGGCAGGGCTGTAAGGGTAAATACCTGAATGTAATGAACAAACTCACCATGAAGTGGAAATGGCCACATCAATAAGGTCTAGGGAAATTGGGTTTAAATGAAGAAAGCAGTAAGAAATGTAATCTCCCAGGACATCTGAAAGGAAATCTGATTGCCTTGGCTGATTTAGAAAGGAAACACTGATTTTTCATTGATGTACTTTATCTAGCTTTTGCTTATCTTACGTATCAGCATATAATCATTGTGGTCTACAACTGCAGTACAGGACTAAAAAAGATATGTACATTTACTTTGTTGATAATGCCTCATATATAAACCCCTAAGTGCTTAGAAGGTCTGAATTACAGCCCTGTAACAGTGCAAGCCACATGGTGGCTTTTAAACTGATCAGTCAAACCTGTGAAACATTCATCTTACAGTTCCCAGCTCTGGAGACTGTCTCTGCTTCTTGCTATGGAAGTTTTCCTCACTTGTAATTTTAAAGAAGAAAATGTTCAGTGCTGTTCTTCAGTATAGTGCAAAGGGAAGTGTTGATGAAGACTGTGCAGGCAGCATGAAATTTTGTATTTTTTTTCCACCTTGGCTGAACTTCGGAGGACCAGAAATGGCTGCCCCCTCATCTATAGCTGCTTTGCTGTCCTGACTCCTTACTTAGCATTTATCAGCAGGTCAGTGCCTTTCACTTTCATCCTTGTCTGATACCTGAGGGCGGACACAGAAAGCCCTCTGCAAAATATGTCCAGTGATTCTGACTTGCAGGATTGCTGTAAAATGGAAGTGAGGAGGAGCTAAATGCTTTCTCTGTGTGTCTGTGTGCTTCCCTAGGCCAAGCACGCCCTTATTGTTATTTCTGGATGCGCTGACTCAGCACTGTAATGGTGTGTAATATATACAAAATATGAGTGGCTACATATGTCAGCATGAAAACTATACAAGTCAGAGTGCGTCCTCTGTGTATTTATAGCTCACTGACATCAGCAGGAGCCACATACATCTTAAGGCAAATTCAGCCTGTGTGATAAGTGGGGAAAAAAGTATGCCTTAAGCAAAAGGAGCAGAGGCTGCATATCATGCATTTAAGTGGACATCACTTGTAGCTGTCTTAATATATACTCTACTTACATTGTATATCTAACCTTAGCGATTAGCAACTATTAGGTATAAATATGGTGACAAGCTGTATCTTTCTGCAGTTGCTTAAAAGTTAGAAATAGGCATGACTGAGTAGTTGAAGGACATTGAATTAAACATGCTTGAATTAATAGGGTAATGATTGGTGCTGGTCAGAGCTATAAAGTAAACACTAGCTACAGCTCTGTGCTATGTGGCAACCAGATCAAGCCATGGGGTTGCTGGAAGTATTCTGAAATGAGTCAACTTTGTTGTTAAGTGAGAGAGATAATCCTAAGAAAGCCCTCTACACAGGCTCCCTGTGCAGTTAACATTTTAAACCCCCCTTTGACTTGTTGTTATGACTTCAAAGATACTCTAAAGCCTTTGTTAAATTGATCATTAACTCTGCAATGTTATAATTAGACATTTGAACTTGGCTGCATTCAAAAAGAAAACACAAGAATGAAAACCCTAACCAGTGTTGTTTCTCTACAGCTCATCAGCATGGTTAGAGAAGGATTAAAGTTCCACAGGAGTTAAAAACCAATGGGAATTGAAGGCAGCCTTGCAGGAAGGATAGGGAGCCATTAATCCACAAAATTTTTCTTTGAAAGTATGGAGTGAGAATAATGTCAGGAACCTGAAATGGGTTACTGCTGGAGATTTAGATTTAAGCTCATAAAACCATTTAGATGGGAATGTTGGGATATAGAAGCAGGAGTTGGGGAAACCTTAAGTTTCCAGCCCAGCAATGGAACATGTTATACCAAGTGGTTGTTGCTGCCGCTGACCTATTACAAGTCTGTAAAACCAGCAGAGAAAGCACTGTAAAGCAGCTTTAAACAATAGCAACAAGCTCAAGCGGCAGCTAAGAAGATTGAGGGTTGGATGCTGTGGTTAAAGTTTATGAGGTCTGGTGCAGGAGGGGGGGGAGAAGCTCAGCGCTACATCTCACACTTTCTTTCCTCAGTCTATCCTGAAGGAGTATGGGTTGAGACAACAGCTGGTAGCTACTATATGCCCGGCTGCATAGTGGATGGGAAAACCCATCTCCATAGTAACAGAGGAGGCATTGCATGTGTTGCTCCGTCTTGATCTGGGGAATAGCTGGCTAAAGACATCTGGTCAGTGTAGCCTATTCTCAGGGGAAATTAGCTCATTTCATCTGATAGTAACCCCAGAAACTTTTGACTTAGTTTAATAGTATGATGCTGAACATGAGATAGAACTGACTGGTTCAGCAGTTTAAAAAGTCAAAGATTATCTAGCTACTTTCAGATAAATATTTTTTTAAGGAAGGCTATTTCTTGTGCTCATTCTCCCACCCCCTGTTCTTTCCCATGGTAATGTTTCTGTGTAGTGTGATGGCCATTCTTCATTATGGGGGTAGGTTTTAGGAATTTAAAGATGGTTTTCTCTTTGTAAATATTTATTTCTTTTGCTTACACAAGCTCTTATTATGCAGTGAAGTCTCTAAGCCTTTCATCTTAGTGGTGCCCTGAGGATATATATGGTGGGTGGGTATGCTGTTGTGTTTTCTTATTAACCAGAAAAAATCTACCAGCTCATACTATCCTGTGTAACATTTAGAATTTTGGAGGAAATTAAAGAGTATGAACTTTTTTCCATTTGCACATGAGGACATCATCATGTATTTTTCATGTGCCAATAAAAGAATGTAGTAGACAACAGCTCTTCTATAAATATAATGCTTCCAGAAAAGTGTCTTACCAGAAGCCCAAGAGCAACATCCTGATTGCGTAGGGCACAAATAAATGCTTGACCTTCCACCACCTCCCACCCACTACTGGTACCTACTCCTGATTGTATATATCTGACCTCAGTGGGTTGTTGTGACCATGGTGAACTGGAAAATGAAAATGCATGGACAGGCCTAAGCCTGGACTGTGTATCTCCTTTTTATTTATTTGATAGCAGAGCTGTCAGTCTTTGAGGAGCCCTACCCGTGATTTCTGTTTGAGCATGTGTGGTTTAATGAGAAGTGTATTCAGCTCTGCTGGGTAACAGCAATAAATGACTATATTCAGAGTAAGAGGTGTTAGCTGCTGTAGTTCTTAAGAAGGATCAGGGTAACCTAAAGATCCTAGCAGAAATCTGGGAAATGCTTGTAATAAACAAGGGACCTGAGCTTCTTTAGACAGGTCAAACAAGTGCAGCAGATGTTTGAGGGCCCCAGATGGATTGTATAGATGCTAATAAACCAGATGAGCTGAAATCAGTTAATGAAAGAAATTTAATCAATCTGAGTTGATTCAAGCGGTGACTACATGATGGATACATATTCCTTGTTGAATGACAACGATTCATTGGTTTTCTTTCTCTGCTGATCTCATGCTTTGATGAATTGAGTTACATCTCTCTTTGGAGTTAAACCATTCAAACTAGGTGTTAGGTTTTTTTCCTCAAAATGCTTCTCTTTTCTATTTGGAAACAGTCATGTAACAATGTGAAGAAGTATGTGGGTGGTTGTAAGGGTGTATTTCCTGTTTCAGTCTTTAAGTTCACACCGATTTTCATGCCAAGGAACTGTCCTTGAAACTGAAAAATAAACCTCTTGGTTTTGTAGTTTAAAAAACTTCTTTCTGAAAGTGATTTGCATTTAGTCACTTTTTTTTTTTTTTAATTAATGTCTGTTAGAAGAATCAATAGAAAAAATTCTACTTAATCATAGAAAAGTGATATTATTATAGAAAAAATTATGATGCTAGGGGACTTTGGGCATCTAGAGGTTGATGGTTGTTTGTCTTTCTATTGGGGTTGTTTGTTTGTTTATTTCTATGAAGCTAAATGGCTTTGGTTGAAACTGCCTTCCTGAAGCTGGACCTTGATAAAAATTAGAGAATCCCAATGACTGTAATTATTAGCATGAAATCTTTTTTTCTCAGACTGTAGAAATGGTATTTCTTTTCATAGAATCATAGAATAGTTAGAGTTGGAAAGGACCTTAAGATCATCTAGTTCCAATCCCCCTGCCATGGGGGGTTGGAACACCCCACACTAAACCATACCATGCAAGGCTTTGTACAACCTGGCCTTGAACACCACCAGGGCTCCTTATTTTAGCAACACCTGCAGGAAATTTAAATCTCCTCTGATATGCCTGACCTTTTGATCTGTCCAGATCAAACAGTGGATTTGGGAGTTTTGAGAGGGAAGCTGGAGGTAGACAAGGTAATCACATGGACCAGTCTAGGGAGACAAGCCCCAAAACTGAAACCCTTCATAAACCTCTTATTCAAGTTAAGATCTGATAGTAAACATCCTGTGCTATTTATACCATTGCTCCAAGCTGAGAATACTTTACTGGATAATTTAAAGCAGTTCTTCTAGACTGACTCTGCTTATTTTTTTTTTCTTTTTTTAGCTTTTAGCTGTCTTAAAAGTTAGGTTAGGTAGTATAAACCAATCACATAAGCTTTCACTTCATGTAAAGAGGTACTCCAGAAAGCATTTATTCCATCTTAAGGTACTTAAGACACTTGACATTAATTTCCCCTTGTATGTGCCTATTTCCCTTTATTAATTATAGAAAAAGCCATGCATGTTTATCCTATGTAAATACTTGGAGTTTTCATTCTCCATGAAGTCACTTTCTAGCTAGGCAGCTCATGCTAACTTAGTTAATCAGTATTAATATTGATATTGTTTGTACAATTGTTTTGTAGTTACAAACATGCTTGAAATAAATCACGTGGTCACAGAGTTTAAGTTTAGCTGGTATTTGTAATATGGTACGATTGCATTTCTGATGCTTGAATACATGCTGGCTTTTATTTGTGTTTTTGTTTCAAGAAGCATCAATCATTATGTGCCTCTGCTCAGATATATGTAGTGTAAGGGTGTTATCTTCCCTTTTCAACAGATAGGTTCAGCTATGCTTGTTATGGATTGCACCTTGTTTCAAGGGTCATCCCATTGACATAGATGGGAATATACTGTGGAAGAGGTGCTAGAAGTCAGCTCTCTGTGATGTAGTACAGGCAGCTTAATGTTAAAGTCCCTAACTGAAGTCTAATCCTGTGATCCAGATGAAACAAAATGTCAGAATTATTCTTCATGCCAAAACTCTGAATAGCTTCTTTTATTGTTGAGTCCTATGATCGCGTTGGCTCACAGCAGAATTGCACAATGGACTGAGCAGCACTAAGCAAAAGAGCACCTGAGCAAAAGAGATGCTTCTTGGCTCTTAAAGAGGAATAGATAGTTCAGCAGGGTTCCTTTGAGCCTGAATTCTGACTGACTTATTTCACTCAGTCAGAATTCATAAATTCTTTCATTTATTTTAACAGTAAAACAAGTTGAAGGTTGAAAAAGCCCTGCTTTTCCTGCTTTAATGAGGAGAAAGAAGTACAGAACAGGAAGTAAAGTTAAAAGGAACTTCTTGAATGTAGTTAAGGATCCCAAAAGTAGGTTTTAATTGCAGCTGGAATTTCTGTGGAAAACATCAGTGCAATAGCCAGTTAGTATAAAGATACCTCCAGTTTGCAATAGGTCCCCCCCATCCTCCTCAAAGCTTGTCCACCTTGTTCTTCATGTAAAAAAAAAAAAAAAATAAAATATCCATGTTTAAAACTATACTTCAGATTGAAACAAACATGAGATTTTGTATGCCTTAAGAGTCACATGGTGGAAACTACTTGGTGTTGCACTAAGAAATGATTGCTTATTCTATATCCACTATTGTTTGCTATCTTTTTAAACAGAAAATACTCAAAGTCATTTCAGATAATTCTCACAGCCTTCAAATAATTCACAAAGTGTTTTTATGGTGTTTTTTCAGAGTGATTTAGCACCTGAGATGAACACATTTCATGTCTTTATAGCGTGAAAAATTCATTACTGTTACTCAAAAGGTGTGAAACCACAGATAGTATTACCAAAGAGTTTCTACCACATTTTGAGTACCGTAAAACATGCTGTTTAAATAGACACAGTGTTTTTGGCTTTAGCAGTTTGCCATTTGGGACAAATAATCTGGTTCATGATAACAGAATTCTCTGATGTAACATGCTAGGGGCAGATTTCTAATGAGGAAAGCTTTTTTGATGGATTTACTAAAAACACACATTCATGTCATCAGCTTTGGTATCCCAAGTGTAATAGCTTATAAATATTCAAATACCCACTTATGGGACACAGCCTTACCATATTTTTATGTCTAGAAGGTTTCCTTTGGCCATCCAGCTGATGAGGAAATGCATATTGTACACAAAGCAGTCCCTTATGTGCTTTTCTAGTGTAATGTAATTGTTATTAATTATACCCTGAACAGTACTAGCAATTGACACTTCTCTTCAAAGCTAAATGTGCAATGTATTATGTGTTTGGGAAGGGGGAAACACGAGGTTGTCATTAAAGCCATTTTTAGTAGAGCTGGAAATAGGATGCAGATCTAATCATGGCAAGCCACATACTTCATCTACTAAGAAAGCACTTTTCAAATGGATGAGTTTGATTTTGCTGCCTTGCTCCCTTCAGCAGAGGAGGACAGGCCTCTGACCCTAGTTTCCTTACTTTAGCCACATTTACTAATGCTTTAAGATAACTGGAAAATTATCCAAACTGAATTGCAGTTCAAGTAGGCTCTTCTTTCTCTATGATCTGTAAGGTTGACCCAAACCTTTGACATTCTGTCACGTCTAGAAGTCTTGGCCACTTGAGGCATTACTTCTTTTGTAAAACCATTAAAGAAGAGTATAACCCAAACTCTTCATATGTACTATTTATGTGCCAGTGTTTGGCTGTTGTTTGTCAAGACTCCCTTTTTTCTTTTCCCTCAGCCCTAGAAAAGATCTTAGCTTGGTAATTATTTATTATGCATACTGAGAAAATACTGCTTTAGAAGAATGATTTACAGTGGAAATAACATTATTATCTCTCAGTAGTGACATGATATGAAAAAAGTCATGTTTTAGTTGTTTGTCACATAGAGTGGTGGCTTGAATATTGGATTAATAAATAGTAAGGTTGAGTAGCTTTAAAGCAAGGAGTTACCTTACTTTATGGTAACCTCTTGCTTCATTTCTATTAAGACAACTTGTACAAGTGTTGGTTCTTATGAGTTCTGCCATTGCTAAAGAAGTATCTTTCTGGGTGGGCTGAGCATTTTTGGTTCCAGTAGGTAATTCTGGCTCTCTGGTTTTGCACCAAGAGCTTTGCTGTCTAGCCTAGACTTACAGATTTTTATAATATCACATCTAGCACAGTCAGATCTTGAGAGGCTTAAGCAGGACAGGCATACTAAAATCAACTTTTTGAAACAATAAATACTGAGAACTGCAGAGAAGGGTATAAAGGGAAGGCTAAAAAATAAGATGATCTTTTGACATTTTAAAAAACCCAAAACAGGACAGTTTTTATAATTACTGCCATTGTCTAGCTGTGAAGTCAGACTGCCATTTGCTTGGGTATTGGAAAATATGTTTGGAAAGTAGGCATTTCCAAAGATGTGTTTAGTTTAATTACTAATTTCAGCAATGGTAAATCACACATCAAAGAGAAGGACCTAGAAAATTCAGCTATTTCTAGAAAAAATTGTACGAGGAATCACCTGCTAGTACAGCTTTTATCAGGAGTAGATACACCTCAAGCCTTAGAAAAATATAGTGCAGTAGGAATGAGATAATAGAAACTCCTGCTCCACTGCTACCAGCTGGATATTCTGATGTGTTGATGCATTTAAAATGCATAACTAGTGCTTTGGATGTTTTAATAATGCATATTTTAAAGTGTGTTCAAAATCTCTCCTGCGTTGCCCAGTGTTTCAGAATAGAGAAGGATACTCTGTCTCTAAACCATGCCTCTTGTGGCCCTTCCTTTAAGTTGCAATAGTATTTTTCCTTTTCTAATACCACTCCACAGAGGGGATTCTTCTGGTTGGGTGGCTTTTGCCTGCTACATCAGCTGCCTGCTAACCTATTTACTGTTGCATAGCCTGTAGTTTATTCTTGACATGTCCTAGGCATTGTTTTTATAAGGTCTCTCCTTTTCCAAAATGTATTGGAGTACAGTGTTGCTGAATTATAGAATCATAGAATAGTTAGGGTTGGAAAGGACCTTAACATCATCTAGTTTCAACTCCCATGTCACTGGCAGGGACACCTCACACTAAACCACGGCACCCAAGGCTTCATCCAACCAGGCCTTGGACACTGCCAGGGATGGAGCACTCACAGCCTCCCTGGGCAACCCATTGCAGCATCTCACCAGCCTAACAGGAAAGAATTTCTTCCTTAGATCCAATCTAAACCTCCCCTGTTTAAGTTCAAACCCGTTACCCCTTGTCCTGTCACTACAGTCCCTAATGAAGAGTCCCTCCCCAGCATCCCTATAGGTCCCCTTCAGATACTGGAAGGCTGCTATGAGGTCGCCACGCAGCCTTCATTCCATATAATGCTTATTAGTTTCCTGAGGTATTTGATGTCTTGAATCTCAGACCAGCTGCTACTAAGGCGGCCATGGCTTTAAGATTATTTTTTTTTCTTTTACTTTCAGCAATGAATAGTGCACTTGTCCTTTATTTGTAAAGGGAGCAGGGGAAAGGTGATAGTGAGTGAAGGGTGTTTCACAAAGCTGGAGTTCTTTCGTAACTTTGAATTCTGCAAAGAGCTGCCTCTGCACCATTTATTTATGTTGGACCCAACACTGATAGAAACATGAATCCAAGTTAAAATATAAGTCTGTGCACAGAACGGTAGCTTGGTTAATGGGGTATGCAACTTCAGAGAGATCTGGTTTATATCTTCATTTTGCAAATGTAAGTTTAGTTTGGTCCGTTTGGAACATTATCAAAGCTCTAGAGAGAATTTGCACTGAGTTAATCATGTGCTTTGGTTGATATAAATTAACTTCCCATTTTAGTATGCTATAATCCCGATGTGCTGAATGATAGCCACAACTGTTTAAAGCTTGCTGATTGCAATGAGTGCAGGAAATTGGCACGAGAAGGAAACTACTTGCCTTCAGTATGTGAAATGTATTTGCCACTTAGCTGAAAATGCTGACTTTGTTGCTTTCAGTTAAATTTATTTTGCATGTCGAATAGTTCTTCTCCACAAATTTTAGAGGCAACTGTAAAATGCTGACTGAATGGGCTGTGTACATATGGTATCTGAGAGGTTTTTATTAGCTGAAACTAGCACATGTGTTTTCCTGTGAGGAGTATTAAGTGCCTGGACTACAGGTTTAGTGTGTGACTGTTTTTGCAGCTGTGTGGAAGAGCATGATGTGTATTCCCTGGAGCAGGCCTGAGAGAGAGCTCAAGTATGTTGAGGCAAAAGCAGGTTAGGTTTATGGGAACGTCAAACAGAAATATGGCACTTGAACTCTTATCAACTCTGAGCTTGATACTGGTAACTGAGTGGCTGTCAGGTGTGTGAAAGGAATGTCCTGCTTCTAGCCATGCGGGATTTTGTTTCAGAACTTGACAGCTTTATCCTACAGCTCTGTCCTTCCAGTCTGCAAAAAATTCTCTTTTTCTTTTGTTATCTGGGGGTGATTGAAACCAGTGTTATTCCATTTAAAACTTAGTTCTTGTTAAACTGTTTTTGAAGAGCATGGTCATTGCTCAGGCCAGAAATCTTGTTTTTTGGAAGATAAATTTTGAAAACACTGCTTCTAGAAAAAGAGGATGTCATGAGTATATGTATATCTATAAATAGGGATAATGTCCTGCGTTTGGTCACTTGTCTGGAAATGTCTTACTGGTGGAACATCTATCACATCCCAGAGAGGGTTCCATAAAGCTGAAAACCATGTAGAGGAGGTGGAAGGGTAGAGCTGAAATCCTGAAGCAAGGCTGTGTAGCAGCCAGTACCATTTTGTACCTCCCTTCCTAGGGGGAGAGCAGGGCTAGAAGAGGATATCTTGTCTACACAGGAAAGGCAGGAAGTTAGAACTTAATCTAAAAGAGTTCCTATTTGATGTACTCTGTACCAGCTTTTGCAGGATCAAGTTGTTGAAATAGCTTATAATAGCTCATGGGGTTTAGATGTTAGGGCTTCATAATGTTACTCTACATATTTGGGTGTACTTCCATCCACAGTGCTACTCTCTGATTTTGGAGCATGTGTGTGGGAGTGGATGGTGAGAAAAGTGGGTTTCTCTGATTTAGAACAGAGTTAATAAAGACTGCACATTGTTTGCTCAAAGCTGTATGAGAAACCTGTAGCTGAATAGCAAGTCCAGCTCTGAGCTCCCATCTTCTAAGCCTTCTGGACTCCTGCTTACCCAGGGGATGAAGAGGGGCATTTTACAGCTTGCAAGTGTGTTTTATCTTTGGGCGTTAGACAGTGCCCTTGAATTGAGAAACTGTGATAGGTAAGAATGTCTGGGCTGTGGGTAAGGGTGAGATGGTGCACATGCAGTACTGCCAACTTGAGAGGAATGACGCTCAAAGAACTAGTAGAACTTTGAAGGTCAGGTTTACTGCAGAGAGAAAATGTAGCTGTCCTTGGTCAAGCAGTGACTTGGGGAGGGGGAGGAAGAGAAACAACAAAAGAGTAAAATTAATGTTATTAAAGCTTATTTTTTTACAGTCCTTGTTTTGCAAGTTCTAGAGAGAAAAATGTTGTTCTGAAATGTGCTATTTCATAATAAAAAAGTATTCCCTTTTATGGCTTAAATATACAGATGATTCTGCAGAAGTGCATCTTGTCATTAAGACCTCCATACATTTAAGAAAAAAATCACTGAAATGTAAATATGAAATGAAACCTGGTTTGTCTAAAATATGACTCTGTTGAAAACCACATTTTTTTCAAGAGCAAACATTAGTTTAATGTAAAAGATAATTGAAAACTAGTTCTAACTTCCCATACGTACCAGTGTTTTTCCTCTTCTTTCCTTTTCTAATAGGATGAAGAGATGAGTAAGGAGGAAAAATGACTATTCATAGAAAGCTTACAGTTGTTTTCGTCTTCTTAAAAGTAGTGGAGCACAAATAGTTTTTTCATCAATAATATCTCTAATTTCTGTTTTAAAATGTATTGTTGCTGCCTGGCTATCACAGTATGGCATCAAACAAAAAACATGCATTAGTATGTCTGATACCACTGGATTTCAAGTGTTGATGTTGCCAAACTCTGTAGCAGGTAACCATTACCATTGTGTCCCCTTTTAAGTACATAAAGTGAAGCTATTGCAGCTTAAGCTGGGCTGATAATGGCTGGATTCTCCTTTTTTTTTTTTTTTTTTTTTTTTTGTTTTTTTTTTCATATTAAGTTTTTT
>NDXB01018301.1:27345-41177 GCA_002631895.1 Agapornis roseicollis
TTTTTTTTTTTTTTTTACCTCTTGTTCTGATTCTCGTGGGAGAAAATGAGTCACTGCTCAGTCATGTAACAGATCACCAGTCATGTAAAGGTGTGAAACAGTGATCCCATTAAGTGTAAAGGAAATACAATTTTTCACATGTTGTCTGGTCGTAATGCATTTATGTCAGGTCGGGAAAGAACCCCTGCTCCATTTCCCCAGCAAAGTGAGCACTACCCAAATCCCTATTATAGTTTCTTGGCTAAGTTTTATAACAACTGTTTCGTGCTTCATGTCTCTGCCTTCAAGCTGTTTCTTCGTAAAATGCCTGGTGGTTGTGACTTCCTGATCTACTGAATTTGCCTTATGCTCAGGAAAGTCACACCACTTGGCTTTATTGAATGTTAATACAGTATATGGCAGTGTACTGTGTTCTGCACACTAGCTGCAGTGGTGCTTTAGGATTGCAGTGACTCTCATAAAAAGAGGATTCTAAAATATTATTTGACTGTCTACTTCAAAATGCCTATGAAATTCCTCAGAGGTGAGGAAATCAGCTCTTTAGTTAGCTGTTGTTGACTATCATGGCAAACAGGTGAGATACGAGTTGAATGACTTCTAGAAGCATTCACAATTTGTGTCCAGAGTTCTTGAATCCTTGAGTTATCCTTACCAGCCACGCATAAAAAGGTCTGTCCCTCTCATACAATTTCCCCATTCTGTCTTTGTAACAAACAAGATGAAAGATGGGTGAATGGAGTGAGAAGAGACAGCCTGCTAAGTCTAAAATAAAATACTATGTCTCTCTCTAAACAGTCCTTTGGAAGAGACAGACTTCCTGTCTCTGCCTCTGTTTCTTCTCTTGTCTCTTTGGTCTCTTCATTCATTGAAGAATTGTGTTCCAGGGGCATCCGCTTTCTGCAGATTTTGCGAATGCTGCATGTTGACCGTCAGGGTGGTACATGGAGACTGCTGGGATCAGTAGTGTTCATACACAGACAAGTAAGTTGGGGCACTCTGAGGAATGCCATAATAATTAATGCAAAAGTCCTTATATTAAGAACAATACATATGCAGACATGCTGGTGATGTCAAATATAGTTATTGTGGAGGCAAGCAGTCATTTATTTTAACCAAGTATAGTGGTTCTGCCTTGTTCAAGGGACAGAAAGTTCCTTAAAGATTAAAAATATTTACCTCCACTTTGGCAAATTTTTGACTTGCAGTTAGGCAAAACCACAGGAAATGAGACTTCTGAAAGGTAGTTTGAGTATTTCTAAAAATACCTTTCTGAATTCCAGAGTTGTTTTCAATGTGGCACTGACTGAAAAAATTATCCAACTACTTTTTGTTGAACAAAAGGGTAATAAGTCATGCTTGCAGGTGAGAAGATTGTTTTGACTGTGTGAGCTCAGTGGATTTTTGTTAATTGCCACAGCCAACAATTGCTGTCAATGTTTCTTAAGTGCTGAAATGACATTCTTCTGTTCCATTATCTTTTAAAAACCATCAGTGATAGGTAATATAAGTGTCTCAATAATATTATAAAATGATAGTATAGTTAGGGTTGGAAAGGACCTTAAGATCATCAAGTTCCAACTTCCCTGCCATAGTGTTGTTATTTTGATTCTCTTTGCAGGAACTGATAACTACACTCTACATCGGATTTCTGGGCCTGATTTTTTCCTCTTATTTTGTATACCTGGCTGAAAAAGATGCTGTAAATGATTCTGGAGAAACAGAGTTTGGCAGCTATGCAGATGCCCTGTGGTGGGGAGTAGTAAGTATAACAATTTCAAATGTCGTAAACATAGCTGACACCTTCAAATGGGGAGTAAAGTTCAAGCAACCATGGAGTAAGAGCAGCACTTGAAATGGCCTCTTCTGTACTTCAGTACACTTTCTGATTTTGTAATTCATGAAAATAAGAGAATACTATTGATGATCAGTAGTTTTATTTGGTAATTGTAGTCTTATGTAATCAAAAGTAATCTAATTATGTATACAAGCTGTAGAAACATGTAGTCTTATTTCTTTAAGTCTTCCCTTCTGTTATAGTGATTATTTCTTCCTTTTGCACTGTAAGGTTCAGCCTCCTAAGGCAATAAGAGTCTTGCTAAATCAGGGCTACTGTTTTGGGGTAATTTTGCATGTGGTTTGCTTTTTTTTGGGGGGGAGGTTTCTTGTTTGTCTTTTTCCTTTTTTTTTTTTTTTTTTTTTTTTTAACCAATATCTATGGTCTGCAGTTTGGTCTGGGGCAGTGATTCCCTATTTATTCAGAACAGACTAAGACCAGAACAAGGAGCATCTGAGATACTTAAAGACTCTGGAGACAGGACTGTTTCAAAGTGATCATATTGCTTTGAAATCCACTTAGTACCCTTATATGGCATTTGTGTGTGTTATGTCAATGTATAATCTTGCTCAGAGATTTCTCAGGTTTCTTTAGGGTGTTGCCATGGTTTGTTGTGGATGTATCTTTAATTCTGCTAATGAATTTCTACTTTCTTGCTGTCGCTAGTGACAATTGTCTCTCTTTTTGTTTACTATAGGTACTCACTAGTTTGGCTGCTGTATTCTGGGACTATATTTGAGTAAACATTTTAATTTTGTTGCTTTTGCTAGTAACAATGCCCTTTTTCTTTTCTCACATGATATGCAAATACTAGGTTGGCTGCTCTGCTCTGCAGTTGTTTTCTCTTTCCTTTTCCTATTACAATTCAAAAAAGATACTTTTTGGAAACTGTTTTTTCATATCATTATCATTCAAGCAATGACCTGGTCTTACCTGCTTTAGCTCTAGGTAGCTTAATAAAACAAGCTGTCATCATCAAATGCTGCAGGTCTTAAGAATGCATCAGCATCAGCTAATGATTCCATGCTTACACTTTCAAAATGTGCTGATCTTCTGGTGTCTTCTTGTTGATGGTGTAAATCAAAAGGCACTGTTCCTTTTTTTGTTAAAATGAAACTACTAGTAAGTATATGTGCAAGAAAGACAGGACTAACACGTGTTTCACTAATAAAACATTTTTTTTAAAGAATTTTTTTAAATAAACCTCTTCATGTGCATACTCTTTTATAGTCTTCTGCCTACATACAGCACCTCTTGCTGTTTCAGGAAGGAAAGATCTATTGATAAGTTAAGTCTACTGCAGGTCTCCTGGTATTAAAATACATATGTAGCCATTTTTGAATACAATGGGTTTTGTTTAGGTTACTACTAAGATTTGCTGCAGAATTGTTTCCTCTTGCTGCCACAGTAAATACAGCCTCTCTTAGGATCAGAAAACTTGCTATGTAGGACAAGGAAGTGGCTTTCTGGCAAGTAGGTTTTCCAATGCTTTAATGTCATCACAGCATTTTTATTTTCCAATACAGTGGTCAGATGACTCAGTAACTAACAGTAACAGATGTAGCTGTATTTAAAAACTCATGCTGTCATTGGTGTTGGCATTAAAATTTAAGTATGTGACAGATTTGCTTACTGAAAATACAGTAAAGCCTTCCATAGAAGCAGTACGATCTGTCAGGATATTGAAATATTCTCCTTTCAGGGAATTATTACTCAGTTAACAGGCATGCCAGTTATTTTGTCTAATTACAATGAGCTTATTTAATCAATAAGTTTATTTGTGATAATATTCTTTCTCCATTATAACTTCCATTATATTGCAGCAGGCCACTTGAAGTGTGAGACTGCATTCAATGAACACGGTCATGTTATTTCTCTGGTATTAAAAGTAGAATATGATGTTCTTGTTCTGCTCTAAACTTATTCTGAAAGGACTTAGCAAAACAGAACTGAACTGGATTCAGGTTGATCCATTTCTCATTTTTTGATACTCCAGTATTCTTCATGTTTTCTTCTAGGAAAAAGCCCTGTAAAATTATGACAATAACTTGGAGGTGTATCAGGATGCTTCTCAAACTCAAAAACCTCAGACTGTTAGGTCTCAAAAGTTTCACCTTTGCTTTAGCCCGAATTTTCAGAATAGGTTAAATACCACAAATTCTGGTCACTGAAAACCTGTCTCTGTCTGTTTTGAACTGTACACAAAGAAAAGGTACTTCACAGGTCCTGTCTCAAAAACTGTCATTAATAGTTGACCTGTGTGGCAATGTAGCTGATCTCACTTCTCTGAAAGTGCATTTACCTTACATAAAGAATGCTTCTAGAAGTAAAGTAATTGATAATGTTTTTACATCCCCTTTCTCACACTACAACATTGCCCTTTTTTTTTGTTGTATCAGTATGTCTGCAGTGCTAAACAAGTTCCTTGGGTAGCAACAATAGGATATGTAGTGTAGCATGAGGTAAACCATATTAAAGGTCTGTGTTACTACAATTCAGCTGCATCTGGAATTGGGTACTCTTATATTACTGTGCTTTGCTGACTGCAGGCATACTCATAGGGTGCATAACTTTTAATTACGTGTTCTTCATTGTTGTTATTTATAAATCTATATTGCTTTTCTATTTCCATATGTAAATTGGCCTCCTGGGCTTTGTTTGAATTTGCTTCAGAACCCTGCAATGTAGTCTATTCACTGTTCCAGTTTATGAGCTTCTTGAAGAAACCCAAGGTTACCTTATGACATAAAGTAAAGATGTGTCTGTTGTTATTGGTGGGTTTGAATGCAGCACATGTTCTATAAATAATTCTCCTAATGGCTGCATATCTGAATGTCTTTCAAAAGACAAGTTCAACATTTGCAAGTAAAACACAAGAAACTGATGCATCTTTCAGCTCCCCAATATCAGTATTCAAAATTAGTGTGCTTATGTTGACCTTCATGTCCAGACTAACAGTCTTAAACACCTAGGATAGAGTCTGGACAAAACCCCCACAATAATAAGTAAATAAATAACAGATGCTAAGAAATTAAAAATAGTATACTTCATGTTCTTGCCGAATCTGCCAAACATGACCACTGTCAGGTACTGTTACTGCCTCAGGCAGACTGAGAGAAGCTGTCATTTTGATATCCACTGAATAATACACAATTTCTACCCTTCACATCTGAAAAAACGTCCTTCAAGAAAACTGTTATGTGGATTGTGCTAACAGTCTCTTTGATCATGAACACTGTTTGCCACAAGCAATGATTAAATATAGCCATGCATGGATATTATGCTGTTCCTGTTCCTTTGAATTGCATCAAGCAACTGTCTGCAAGTACCAGCTTTAGCCAAGAGTTTCTTGTTCATTTATTTCATCAATATATGATTTCTAACCAAGGACTAAATTCAACAAAACATCTATAAGTTTGCTTGCTTCTAAGCATACAGAAAGCCATGTTCCTATTTATCAGTATGTGCTTCATGTAAATAAAAAGTCAAAACTGTGGGAAAGCTTTGCTGAAAAGTTGCAGGCAATAACACTTGAAACTACACATGTGTAGAACTTTTTGCTAAATTAGAACAGATATGATCTATAAATAGTAGAACATAAATACTAAAAAATGCTACATGAAAGAGATCTTGTGTTATTCATAACCCTTTTTTCACCCCCTTCTAAATAAAAAAGCTGCTGAGGAATGTACACTGACTTCAGTGTTAGACAGAAGGTGACACTCTTTCTGTGGTTCACATGTCAAGAATTCCAACTATAGAGCTGTCATATCCTTTTTATTTTTTATTTTTATTTTTCTAATTTTTTGGGAGGGCATGTTTGGGATTTTGGGAAGGAGTTGTTTATTTTACGAATTTTTTGAGTGTTAGTCATAAGATGTGAGGGTTATTATTTATGAATGTTTTACATACAATCTCTGCATCTCGCAAGTGCCTTCTCATCTCTGAGCTTCAGCTCCATGAGCAGTTCCAACTACATTTTGTCCTCATTTAATGAAAATCTGTGGGATGGATGTAGAGGTACTGTTTAAAATTCTTACTCACAAATCACGGATGTAGATGTTCTTCCATCTTGTGTCCATGTATATGTTTGCTACTGAGTTCAGATCTAAAATTGTCTGTTCACTCCAAGTAAAAATGATCATAATAAGGATGAAATGAAAACAACGATCAAATAACCATCTTTCTGGGAGGTTTTAATTCTTTTTACTGGACAATGTTTTCCTAATTTAGTTATCATTTTATTTTGGTAGGGATGCTTGGGGTGGGGAGGGAAGCTCAGATGAACCCCAGCACTTCCTATACCTTCACTAATAATGAACAATTCTCCCTATTTTAGTGCAAGTTCTGTACCTTGTCCTTCTTGATTACTACTGTCAGAATGATCCAAGGGGGTGAATAACCTAATTCAAAAGAGCAAGTGAAAACAGCTTTTATTTGTGAGGCGAAACATCCTGAGAGAGGGATTCAGCAGCCTTTGGAGTGTGCTGTATTGAAAGTGTGTGTACTGCAGGAGTGAGGCAACAGAAGAGGGGAGAGGGATAAACTGAACCATGAAACGATGGAACAGGTAAACAAGGCTGGAAACCTGTCTTTCTGAAATGAAGATAGGAGCTTACAAGAATGTCTGGTACTATGAGAAGTGTGAGGTTCTGGCAGAACATCCCAACAGGAACAGTAAGGGGAAAACCAGTTCATTTTCAGATGATTTAGGGTGGCCAGTAATTTGGTCAGAACTGATTGATGGCTGCAAATGACACCTTGAGGGGGTATTAAACTAAGATTTGAGAGTTATTATGGCTAAGTAGCATTAAAAGGATCTATCATTTATGAGACATGACACTGAAAACATACTCTGTTTGTTGGTTTTGCAGTTGGATGTCTAATTTAATTTCATTTTGTATCCTAAGTTATTAGAAGTGTTTCAGTGTCCTTCAGATGTACTTGTGTCTTAGTTATGTACTCAGTTGCATTGAGAATGGTGGTTTGAGCCTGCAATGATGGCTGTATGAAGTGACTGAATTTTTAAGTAGAAAAAGAATCCAAATATCCCCTTTAAATGTTTGTAATAGGAGTGACCAGGAAGTCCTTTCTTCAGCTTTGGATTATGATTTTAATTTCAGTGTTTCAAAACATTTGTGTCCTGTAGAATGCAGTTTCTTAAGCTGTTCATCTGAAGGATGTAACTTGAATCTTTTCAGAGTGCTGCAATGTACAGAGAGGTGATAGAGAGCAGAAAGTGGAATTTCTATCTTGTGAGTCAGTTCTTATTGCTAACATCTTTATATGCACAAGGAAGAAAAATACTGTCATTTTGGAAATGAATATCAAATGGTCACAGTAGGGTTTTTTTTGTGGGTTGGTTTTTTTTTTTGTTTGCTTTATACGGATTGCTTACTTTACAGTAAAATAAAATCATGTTTAATCTGTTTGCACTTGTGCTACATGGATTTCAGCAACTTGGAAAAAATTCACTTTGTATTCAGCTTGCATGAATGCAGCTACTGAGTAAGAAGTCAAGCAGTAAGGCTTCTAATGTGTTCATTACATGTAGGTGTACAGGAGAGTATTCCAACTGTCTGGCAATTTACCTCAGTTACAAAGAAGTCAAGGAATAGGTTGATGTTGCTAATATTCCTACATTACTTGATTTCATCAGGATGGGTATTGTGAGTGGGTCAGAAAATTCTGAGTGTTATTTGATATGCAAAACAATACATAGTGCAATTGATGTTGACATTGCAGTGCTGCAAATTTAGAAACAAAGTAGCTAAGGTATTTTCTATAAGCTTGGCTTTTTAAATCTTTTAGCTCGTGTTTGCTCCCCCTGTCCTGCCTTTTTAATGCCTCTGAGTCATGCGTTCTTGTATTTTGTACATGTTTAACTATCTACATTTTTGCAAGGCACACAGCAAGGATTTCCTTAACAGAGCATCATTACTCACCTGATTAGATTGCTGTCTTGCTTTAGCCTTGAATCAAAGCCCCTCCCTATTCAGTGCTGACAAACATTACTGTTTCTTCCTTGCTGTGTGGATTTTTGCTTCGTATTTCCTCCTTCAGACTATTGATGCATATTTAATAGGAATAAGATTAGTCTTAATACCAAAGCCTGTGGTAATGTATATCAGATCAAAGTTCTGAAATAGTGAATGGATGAATATGATTTTGTTCCTAATTAAAACAGTTAGTTTTACATGCGACTTTTCAATGAAAATTTAATGTGTGAGCTCTTGTATAAATTTAATTTCATTATGCTAACATATTTACTATGCTAGAGTAGAAGTTGAGTCAGTATTTCCATTATAACATCGTATTTTACAACTGTAAAATTAGTATTGTACTCTTTAGGGGGTTATAATTATCTGACTATAAAAAATTCATTTAGGGCAGAAACTTGGCATGTAAGGTTTCAACAGCATACATCTTGGGGAAAAAAGAAAATGTAATTTTAGGATACAATGCATTTGTTGATGGATTAGAGTTATGAGGGCAGAGAAGAATGTTAACTTAAATACACACTTTTATTTGGAACTCAATTTCCAAAATATTTTATTAAGAAAATTCTAAACAAATAGAACAGAGAATACTTTTCTTGTGTCACTGGTGCTTCATATAGACCAATTGAGAAATGATGGGTAGGGGGGTGATGGAAAAGAGGAAACAAATACTTCTTAGTTGCATATGAGTTTTTCTTCTGTTATAATTCAGTCAGCTCAGAAACACCTATTTCTTTTCATGTTTCTACTTAATGTACATATTTTGACATGATGTTAAGATTTTAACACAGAATATTTGATAAAGCTTGTCAGTGACAAGTGTTTGTAAATATTTTCAAAAACTGAGGCATAAACCACCATCTTCTCTTATAATATTTTTCGTAAGAAGATACCAGAGGCCATTACTTTTCCTATAGTTGTGTTTCCTATTTTATACTACATTTTTTTAACAGGAAGTTTTAATTTCAGTGTAGGATTTATTTTTTTTTTAATTGACCCTTTTATGTAGGTAGGAGGTAATGTTATCCCTTCAGCTCCTTATCAGGCCCTGAATTAGGATGGTGTTTCAACAACAATTTCAGGAATACAGGCTAAAAGTTACATCCACATGATTTCTGTTTGGTATCTCATGTTGTACTAGGATTGAACAGTTTTTAAAGTGGTCAACAGCCACACTTCTACTGAAGCACTTGTCATAACCTTTTATATCCCCAAACCTAGGTTCTCTGACCCTTCATCCCTTAACATACATCTTGCCTCTATACCTCTGCCCCTCCCTTCTCTCCTCCCCTAGAGATGCTGCCCTGGGCATTGCCTGCATTTCTGCAGTTGCTGGATTGTATGCATTACAGCAGACAGGTGAACTAGGAGCAACTGCAGGACAAGGTGGGGATAGCCCGTCTCTATTATCATCTGGCACTAACATATTCTGTGTCCTCGGCAGCTGAAGACTGCTTTCAGAAAAAAATCTGAGCAATTGTGTCCTCAACTGCTTGAGAGCTTCATGTGGTTTCACATGCTCTGATCTGGTTAGACTGTTCAAAGTTACAGATAAAATCTCTCTAATTTCCAAATTCGGAAATAGCTTGTATCATAGGTGAATTAAATTGCTTGCAGATGCCAAATGTATCCTTCTACTTCAAACAAATCCACTCTTTCCTTGAGCTCATGCAAATAATGACTTATTAAGCCTTGTTATGCTACATCACTGTGGTGGTAATCTTTGCTTTAGTGTTCTGAAACCCAGACTCAACAGATGTTTCCTGCATGTGTGCATTAAATTATCTGTTCTTACTCTCTATGTATTATATGAATTAGTGATTCATAAAACTATGTTTTCTGGATTTTTACTGCATGGAAATTTTAAGAAAATCAGTAATTCAGAACTGTTGGCAGTATCCCCCTAAGGAAAGTGTATGACACGGGCAGGCAACCCATATCCTAGTAACTTTGAATGCTGTAAAGTTGCTTCTTCCATGAAGACTTAACTTAATGGGTTTACTTTACAAGATTTTAAAAATGTATTTTATTGTAATGCAATTTCCTGTACCTTTTTCCATCTATTGTAGGTGGGGTCGTAAACCTGAAGGGAAGAGTTACATTCATTAATGTCACACAGCCTTTCATTGGAAGAGTTAGGAATGCAATTAATGTTTCTTTAAAATAAATAAAAAAGAAAGAAAGAACAACAACCCAAACTTGCCACACTAGTACTTGCTGTAATGCTTTATGTATTTCTCTTTACAGGTGACTGTTACAACTATTGGCTACGGGGATAAAGTGCCTCAGACTTGGATAGGAAAGACCATTGCATCTTGTTTTTCAGTATTTGCAATTTCATTTTTTGCACTACCTGCGGTAGGTTATCTTGTGCTTTTGCTGGCAATTTGGTGTTGACTTACTAGTTGTCAGAAGAAATTTTGTTATTGTTACAGCGTGTATTGTATGCATCACTAGATTTGGTATGTACTTGAGAAAGAGATGTTTAATTCAATTTACTTTTTCTTCCCATCCCAGAAGTGAAAGATGTGGAAATTATTTTTCATGCTAATTATTTCTGGACTCAATAACTTCGTGGTGTTTTGGCTTTTTAAGGCATTCACTCATAGTTTATTCAACTGATTAGGTTCAGGGTGAACGGCAGAGTTCTCATCCACATCCTTTTTCTAGCAAGGCTGCTGGATAGGTGTCACTGTCAGACAACAATGAATAACTACAGACACTGATTCATCTCTTTGCCAGATTAGCATCTGTCCATGGCCAAAGTCCTATTTTCAAAAGTGACCAAGGGCTGAGATTTTAAAGGTGTTATAGCACTTTGCACTGAGAACAAGTTCCAAAGTAGTTTCTAACAAGAAACGAGGCGTTTGAGTACCAAGGGTAAATTAAAAATCAGTGAAACCTGGACTGTGGTTTAAAAACTGAAATGATCAGTGCCAAGGGTAGTTAAGTGTTTGGGAGTGGGGTTTCTCTGTGGTGTTTTTTTGTGGTTTTGGTTTCTCCACCCCTGCCACTCCACCCTCCAATTTAGCAATACCCTTGAACTGTGCTGTTAAATTTCTTGCACAACCTGAACGGTTCTGTTAAAATGTTCATTTTTCAACAAGAATTTCAGTTCAGTATTAGCAGAGGCTTGTGTAGTTGTGCCAGGGAAGTGGTGGGATTAAATACAGGATGGGAGGAGTGGCTGACACACCAGAAGGCTGTGCCGCCATTCAGTGAGACCTGGACAGGCTGGAGAGTTGGGCAGGGAGAAACTTGATGAAATTCAACAAGGGCAAGTGTAGAGTCTTGCATCTGGGGAAGAACAACCCCATGTACCAGTACAGGCTGGGGGTTGACCTGCTGGAAAGTAGTGAAGAGAAAGGGACCTGGGGGTCCTGGTGGATGAGAGGATGACCATGAGCCAGCAATGTGCCCTTGTGGCCAAGAAGGCCAATGGCATCCTAGAGTGCATTAGAAAGGGTGTGGTTAGTAGGTCAAGAGAGGTTCTCCTCCCCCTCTACTCTGCCTTGGTGAGGCCGCATCTGGAATATTGTGTCCAGTTCTGGGCCCCTCGGTTCAAGAAGGACAGGGAATTGCTTGAAAGAGTCCAGCACAGAGCCACAAAGATGATAAAGGGAGTGGAACATCTCCCTTGTGAGGAGAGGCTAAAGGAGCTGGGTCTCTTTAGCTTGGAGAAGAGGAGACTGAGGGGTGACCTCATCAATGTTTACAAATATGTAAAGGGTGAGTGTCAGGATGATGGAGCTAGGTTCTTTTCAGTGATGTCCAGTGCTAGGACAAGGGGCAGTGGGTGTAAACTGGAGCATAGGAGGTTCCATGTGAACATCAGGAGGAACTTCTTTACCGTGAGAGTGACAGAGCACTGGAACAGGTTGCCCAGGGGGGTTGTGGAGTCNGCAGTGGGTGTAAACTGGAACATAGGAGGTTCCATGTGAACATCAGGAAAAACTTCTTTACTGTGAGAGTGACAGAGCACTGGAACAGGTTGCCCAAGGGGGTTGTGGAGTCTCCTACATTGGAGATATTCAAGGCCCGCCTGGACAAGTTCCCGTGTGATGTAATTTAGGTTACCCTGCTCTCAACAGGGGGGTTGGACTAGATGATCTTTCGAGGTCCCTTCCAACCTTAGGATTCTGTGATTCTGTGGTGGGTGAGAAGAATATTTTTAATGCCAGTGTGGTCACAAAAATTCTTTGCAACAAGAACTGGTAGCAATTTAAACTTTGTTGGCTTTTTAAAATTAGTCAGTTACTTTAGAGGCACACAGCATTTTGCAGAAGAGTGTAATTAAGTGTAAATTTTTAGACTCTCCAACATAAGTTTGCTTTTAAAGCATATTCTTTCCCCCTCCTCATTGTAATCTCTATTACATTTATTCCTTGTTTAGAAGAAAGATCTGGTAAATGAAATGATCTGTAAGAAAAATGCTGGAAGATCCCATTTTGAGCAAACAGCTGTGGGGTTTTTTTTGTGTTTGGTTTTGTTTGGTTGGTTGGTTTAGTTTGTTTTGTCTGATTTTTATTTTTTTCTCCTCAGACTTGAGCGCCAGTAAAGATGTTTCATAAATAAGGTGTAGCAACCCCACCTTCACAGTGATGCTTTTATGTTTACCTATCAGATTTCCCTAGTCATTTATAGAAGTGAAACAACAACAAACATCCTTTTATCAATGTGATATTATTACTGAATTAAATTGTTCTTGTGAGTAGGCCCAAAGGGAAATTCAGGGTTTGAAGCTCTAGCAGTAAATAGTTGATAGGGGGTAATTATTGCACGCTGCCTTGTTGCCCTATTAAATACGAGGAGCTGGCTGAAGTAATTGTTGTGGCCAAACACAGCTAGCATGGGTTCTTGATTTAGCAGAGATACTTCATTTCCCAAACTAGTGATCTTAGAGCAATATTAGCTCTTTGATCTTTACTAAGTAAACATAATAGGAAGGGCCTTTCCTGTTCCTTTCAAAACACTTGAGTAATACAGTTCTTAGAGGTTGAGCCAAGATCACTGTCTGCTCTGACACCTTGACTACCATATGTAAAGAATGAATTATGCTTTTGTTGGGTAGGTGTAGTCATGTAAGCTGATTAATAGAAGATCTTATTTTTATCTGTTATATTAAACCTCTGTTAAATATGTTTATACCTATGCAAACTACTACATAAATGACTCACACTACGCTCAGTTTTCACTTAATATTTGTACTGTGTTTGGAGAGTATTTTGAATTGTACACCATCCAGTGCCATTAGTCCATGTCGCTTGTCCTGAGAGTGAATTTGATAGCCTTGTGTTGAACTCACTGAAGTCCTGACCATTATTTTTTAATATTTCTTTTCCTCTTCTTTGTCCTCTTCTCCAGCATGGCTTAGCATGGAAATAGAAATTGCCATACTACAGTTAAAAGGTCTCTTGTGACCTGAACTGTGCCATGCCAAAGCTTTATTTTTCATAAAAATGAAGTTAGGCACATCAGTTAATATTTCTTCTTATTCTTTCATTCCCCTGGACAAGCATTTGTAAGTCTTTTAGAGGGTATGAAGTATCATTTCTGCTCACTTTTTAGTATTTGAGTCCAGTTGACTTAAATAGGCTTTGGATCAGGGCATGACAGCATGCATAGTTTGTTTCAACAAGTAATACTAACTCAGTCTAAAAACTTAACAGCATTAAGTCATTTCCTCTAAATAATTATTTGGGTTTTATGATGCTGAATAGAATTTTATTAATGCAACATAATTTGGTAAGATTATGTTTGTTTTTCTCCCCTCCCCTTGAAAAAAAATTAGATCTGTTTTCTTTCTTCCCACAGGGAATTCTTGGTTCAGGCTTTGCCCTAAAGGTACAACAGAAACAAAGACAGAAGCATTTCAACCGTCAAATTCCAGCTGCTGCATCTCTCATACAGGTGCTGACTTCTTGCATTTTCATTACTGTCATTTATTTCCATTTAAACTTCCTTGTTGGTTTCTTTTTTTTTTTTTTTTTTCTTAAACT
>NDXB01018301.1:44049-59969 GCA_002631895.1 Agapornis roseicollis
AAAAAAAAAACAAAAAACAACAAAACAACACCCCCAAAACCTTCCAAAAACAACAAAACCACCAACAAAAACCCCAAAACAACAACGAAAACCACAGAACAACAAAAAAGCCCCAACTGCTGCTTCTCTTGATTATTGATTTTGTGGCTTTCTAAGCTTCTTTGGTAAAGACATCTTGTGCCTATGTAAGATAATATTTTCATATAAACTGATTCCATAATTTAAAATCTATTTTTAATTTTTTGTTTAAAGAATGTATTTGTCAGAATCTTTAGATTATGTAATACTTCATCCTCACTATTATACAAGTATTGCAGAGTAGTCTCAGATTTGAAGGAAAGGATGGCGTGCAAAAATCTTCCCTAGAATCCCAGGCTCGTCTAAGCTCAGTAGCAATATATCTTTTTGCTTTTTCTTGAAGGTATGATTTATTGCACCCATAAAATGGTAAAGATATACTAGAATAACCTGATTTAGATAAACTGTCACAGAGCTAGCAGATTTTTTTTCTGCAGGCAAGGGATTTGCTGATAATGTGCAGAACTCTAATGATTAGCCAATTTTGGTGGGATGGGGTCAGTCTTCCTAAGAAATGCATGGTATACCATCATGAAAATGCAATTCATCAGGCACTCTTTTGTGTGGTTACAGTTCACTGGGGACTACATTATTATTGAAGACATTGCTGAAGAGACATCTAAATTTGTCTTGGCTCGGGTAATCTAGTTTATGTGTGTTTTTAGGTTAAAAGGAAGAAATTTAAATTGGACAAAGACAATGGGCCTTCTTCTCCAGATAGGACATTAACTGTTCCGCACATAACTTATGACCACGTGACGGAGGACAGGAAACCTGATTTCAGTTTTGAAGCATATGAAAATTCTGGTAAGAATGTCCATTATAAAATGTCAGTATCTGTAATGCCTTCTATTAGTGATTTACACAGGCATCCTCTTTAATTTCTGGAGGAAAAAGAATGAGAACAGAATAAACTCGTCAATCTAAAGCATGAGCACTTTTAATTTGGACTTTGTTTGCTGTCTTCTGTGGATAAGATTCAACCATTCCTCTAATGAGCATACTCCACTGCGGAGTATGATGGAGCCAAGTACAACTAAGATTGTAATTTTTTGCTTGTCAAGGGAGCTACTGTCTCTAAGCCTGGTGCATACATTCACTGTCTGAAACTACAGGGATTAGCTGACAGCTTTTCCACATGAAATTTACTGAGATGTGTTACTATTGTGCTTGTACTGCAACCAAAAAGGATTGACATGACTTGGCTGCACTGAACAGTCTGCTACATGAAACCATCATGTGCTCCTGCCATCTGCTCAGTGGAGTAGGCTGTGAATCAAATTCTGAAGTTAGAAGTACTTAGGATAAATGTGGATCCACCTATATTAACTGACACTGTACAAAATGGTATAATGTTAGGGAAAGGAAGAAAGAACTTTGATAGTCACCTTTCAATTACTGGCTTAGTTATAGTTAATTTAGCTGTAATGAACTTCCAGAATAACTCTGAATTTGCAATGTGGTTTTTTTACAAATGTACTTTTATTACAAGTTCTGCTATGTATTGCTCAAATTTTGGCAACAAGAATGAGCTTTAATTTTTAGGGTGTGTTTTGTTGATTATTGATACCTTAAGTACTTATGTTTTTTCTCCCCAAAATTTTGACTGACCTGATTATGTTTAATGGCCTTTAAAATAAGATAGCAATGGGGGCTGGCACCAGGCATATTTTAATTCAGCCAGAAAGTCTCATCTTCAATATTCTTTTTTCTATACGCTTCTGTCTTGTCACATTTTATAACACCCATGCTTCTCCACTCTTTCTTGGCCTCTGTTTAGGAATGATTGTTAGTTGCATCTGTTGGTAGAAATGACATAGCTGTTAAAAGGTGGACAAGTACCAAGTTTAGTCTTTTTCTCAGACTTCCACTACAGGTGTCTTCCTTCAAAACAATCTAATCAATGAATTGTACAACTGCTTAGATTTGTAGTGCTCCACCTTTTATCACTAAGTTTCTAAGTTGATTAAAGGACAATATGATTAGCAGGCAGCCTACTATTGCCACTTAAAAAAATCATCTGTATAGCTTTCAGTGAAAGGATTTTCTCTAATTTCTTCTGACACTTATCTTTTTTTCTTTTTCATCTGTATTCTGCTCTCTCTAAATGTTTACAAGTATACAGGACAAACAGGAATGTTAAAATTGCTTGGTAAGTTGAGGAAAATAATTTTATATATGGCATGCCAGCTTATAACAATGTTAACATTTGCTGTGCTTTTCATGTGTATCTAGTGCCATATAGTTTCTAAGAAATCTTTTGCAGCCAAGGAGATCTAGACAGCCAAAAATATACATTCTCACATTTGTTATCACAATTGCACCCAAGTTCCATTACGAAAAGTGAACACTCATTTACATAAGTAGATGATCTGTTTCTTTTTTTTATTAAGAAAAGTTGGATAATCTACATATAAATAAATTATAATTCATGCAATAGTTAAATTATCTGAGCGTATAGCTAAGAGTAAATTTCTAAGCAAATAGATTAGGATGGAAAAATTTCCAGATTTAACCTCCAATATTGTGCATTCTGGAGTACACACATCTGTTCCTATAAAAATGTGCTGTAGCTATTTGTGAACAGATGGGGACCCATAAATTAAATAATTTATTTTACTGTTTGTCTGGATTCTGGGCTCATTTAAGCAGCCATGTAGTCCTGTGACGTTTCTAATGTGCTTGCTTAGGCACTTTCTTAACAATTGAGTGTTCCCCAAAGACTCTAGGATTAGAGCTAGGTCTGGGCAAATAGTGAGAGTGCTGTGAGCCACCTGTAAGTTGTCTTAGTTGTCATCCATTAAAGACTATGAGGCTTCTTTTCAGCGATAGAATGCAAGGATGCCCAGGCTTGGATTAAATTGTCTGAAAATACAAGGTTCAGTTTTTGTTCTCAGAACCCACATGGAGCACAGGCGAAATCAAGGTGGTAAAATAGCAGAAAACAAACCGAATCTCCTTGACTACCCCTGACCAAATCTTGATTTGCCAATTTTCCAATTCCACTTTTCTCCTGTATTTCAAGTGGTTCATCTCCATTGAGGAACAAGCTCAGAAGAGCAGCAAGAGCTGCTAAAGTCACCTGCTTTATATGAAGAAATTCTTTCATTTGAGGATGAAAGAAGAGCTTTCATCAGAGGAGCTTTACCAGCCACCATAGGTTCAGTGTTGATTTCCTAGCCAGGCAGCATGAGCTCAGTGGACCTGAGAGGGTTACCTAACACTGTTCTCACAGTGACTTCAAGAAATATTGTCCCAGTGTGTGAGTCTGAAGGCGTTTCTTAATGAAATAGTTATTAAAAGGATAATGCTATTCAAAAGCATAGCATGAACACTGGGACCAGTCTTGTTCAACATCTTTGTTGGTGACATGGACAGGGGGATTGAGTGCGCCCTCAGCAAGTTTGCCGATGACACCAAGCTGTGTGGTTCGGTGGATACGCTGGAGGAGAGGAATGTCATCCAGAGGGACCTTGACATGCTTGTGAGGTGGGCTGATACCAACCACATGAACTTTAACCATGCCAAGTGCAAGGTCCTACACCTGGGTTGGAGCAATCCCAGGTACAGCTACAGGTTGGGCAGAGAAGAGATTCAGAGCAGCCCTGTGGAGAAGGACTTGGGGGTGGTGGTCAATGAGAAAATGAACATGAGCTGGCTTCAGTGTGAGCTTGCAGCCCAGAAAGCCAACTGTATCCTGGGCTGCACCAAAAGGAGTGTGACCAGCAGGTCGAAGGAGGTGATCCTGCCCCTCTACTCTGCTCTCCTGAGACCTCACCTGGAGTATTGTGTGCAGTTCTGGTGTCCTCAACATAAAAAGGACATGGAGCTGTTGGAACAAGTCCAGAGGAGGGCCACGAGGATGATCAGGGACTGGAGCATCTCCCACATGAGGACAGGTTGAGAACATCGGGACTGTTCAGCCTGGAGAAGAGAAGGCTGTGTGGAGACCTCATAGCAGCCTTCCAGGATCTGAAGGGGGCCTATAGGATCCTGGAGAGGGACTCTTCATTAGGGACTATAGTGACAGGACAAGGGGTAACAGGTTCAAACTTAAACAGGAGAGGTTTAGATTGGATCTAAGGAAGAAATTCTTTCCTGTTAGGGTGGTGAGATGCTGGAATGGGTTGCCCAGGGAGGTTGTGAGTGCTCCATCCCTGGCAGTGTTCAAGGCCAGGTTGGATGAAACCTTGGGTGGCATGGTTTAGTGTGAGGTGTCCCTGCTTATGGCAGGGGGGTTGGAACTGGATGATCTTAAGGTCCTTTCCAACCCTAACTATTCTATGATTCTAAAAGAACATTACATTTTGCCAAGTCTCTTTCTCATTATTGGCTCCTCTTACTTTTCCCCAAGAAATTCAGCTTGAGGCAGTCACTTGTCTTAGATGGTTCAAGTGAGCAGCTTCAAATGCTCTCTATGGGATGCATCAGGCAGCTCAAAATATGGAGTGGCAGTGCTGGTCTCGCTACCTGGTAGCATCGAAATCTGACTAGAAGCTGGCTACACCATGAATGGTAGGAACCTGAGCAAGAGGGTTCTGACCTGTATAAGACTGTACACTTTGGAAAGGGAGATGCTAGAGGAAACACTAAAGTCAACAAGGAAGGGCCAAACAGATAGATTGCCTTTCTCAAAATGCAACTTGCATGTATGAGAAATATCTTGAAGCATGTGATACTGACATGAAGAATGGGTTGACTCCTCTGGTGGAGATTTCATGTTCTGCTAAGGTGTAATGCACACTAAAAGAATTTCATACAAACTCTTTTCCACACTATTTTTTTATTTTGTGTTTAAAGATGTCAGGTACAGCATACTATATTTTAGGCATGTCTGCATCTCCTCAGCTGCCTGCCTGGAGCTTTTTTATCCTCCCACCCCTCCACCTATATTTTATGTGCGTCTTTACTCTAACTCAGATTGTCAGCACTCCTGGCCATCCTTTTCCGCAGACCAGCAGTCTTCCAGTGCTCCTTCCTCTCCAGGTAAAGCTCATAATATTTCATTGCTCTGTCACCTTTGTTAATTACTAAATCCTTGCAATTCTTTGTCTGGAGTTGTCTGGTGTGGCACAGAAAATTATAGAGATGATTTTTAAAGAAAGAAGGCCTGTCAGTAGTGTTTTGAGTTTGGAAAGTTGCTCAGGTTGTAAAGTGCAAATGTTTAAATGAAATAAAGAAGTCTTCTGTAGAACAGAGGTATTTTCTAAATGCACTAATTGAAACTCAGATTTTCCATGAAAAGTGCTGTAAAGTGTTTAAATTTATTGTCTGTGCTTGCAAAAAAGGAAGTGTAAAATATTTTCTGTTCTACCAACCAAATATGCCACTACGAGAAAAGCATCTGCATACATGTCATATTGTACATAAAATCGTTGTGTTGGTAGTATAGAAAACCCATCAGTAATTTGTTGTTATTGTGTTTATAATCCTTCATTCAAGGTTCATAGAATCATCAAATAGTTTGGGTTGGAAGGGACCTTTTAAAGGTCATCTAGTCCAACCCTCCTGCAATCAGCAGGGACAGCTCAGGTTTCTCAGAGCCATGTTCAATCTCACCTTGAATGTTCCTGAGAGTTCAGAATTTCTGTTCTAAAGCAGGGGGTCTTATTGCAGGGAGCATATTTTCTGCCATTTCAAAGTAGGACTTGGCTCAACAGTATCACATGGATAGTTGTGCCTGTTACCATAGCTGCTGCTGCTATCCATAAGAAATTAAGAAAATAAAGCTTGGAGACCTCTGAATTATAGTAAATATCCCTTGCGACACCTGTTTCCTGTTTTGTACTCACTCATTATCATGCATTGAGAATGAGTTCCTAAAGCTTCCTTTTTTTATTCCTTTAGCCTGCTTTATAGAAATCTAGTGTCATGTGTTATTTTTTTTTTAAACACTGTTCTGTGAGAGACTCCTCCAAATTCAGTAGCTATGAATTATTTTTTATAAATTAAGAAAATATGCCGTGACAGCATGTGCTCCCTGGTGCTCTGCTTGAGCCTTGTCTCAAGGCACTTTATGACAGGGGAGCTCTCATTTATGCCATGTTCTTTTCTCGGTCCTTTGTTTCAATCTGTCTAAGCAGGTTGCATGGTTGTGGTTTGGAGTGGTTCCTCCTTCGTGTTGGAAGCAGCAACATAGATTTAAGAATGAGAGCATAAAGAGCAGAGGGCTGTACTGGTCAGCAGAACAGACTGATCATAGTTACGTTCTTAGAAGTAAAAAGAGGGAGGGAGATACGATGTTTGCCTCATATAAAGCAGCTCTTCAACTCTGTTCTCAGATAACAGCACTTTCAGATAATCTGAGGTACAGGATTGGCTTCTTGTTCCTTTTTCATGGTGCCACACTTCCTCTCCACTCCCATGAAGCTGAAAAGGGGAGCCTTGAATGATCCAAGAATAGCCATTTGTACAAATCCACATGTGTACTGTGTGTATTGTATCTTTCATAAGCAGTTTAGTGAGTGTTCAGCAAACACTTCACATGGTTTTAAGTTCAGCATTTTTCTGACTTGTCATTAGTAAAACTGAAAAAGCTGTGAGTTCTTCTTTCCCAGAAGCTAGGAAAGTTTCATTTGTATCTTGTAAAAATCAAAACAGAAAATTGCTTTAGTGAAAGCCAAGATGAGTTTGCTTGACAAGACATTTTGCTGCATATCTGAACCTGGAACTGTTTTGCTTGTTTCACAGCCACTATCCTGTGTGAAAGCTACATCAAAATGATTAAATAATATGGTATTAAAAATGAAAACAAGAAAGCTAACTTTTGCTAAAACTTACTGTAGAATTCTCAATTTAAAGTGCTGAAAGTGGCTCCTGTTTTTAAGAATTTTATCTCTTAACACTTGTGTCTCGCATTTTTAGTGTGATTTCAGAGGGTTTCCTTTCCGTTTACAATTTCTTGGGAGAAGACTTTAGTATTGTAATTTCAAATGGCCATGTGTGTGATGATATAACATTTTCTCTTCTGATTATTTGTAAATGTTCAAAACCATTTCTGCTATATGAAGATATCTACTTACTTCAGTAAAATGGTCGCATTTAAAAAAAAAAATTCCTGATATCCCCACTTCTATTCTTACTAGATTCAAGTGCCTTTAAGTTAACTATTTCTGTGGCATTCCTTTTAGTTTTCATGTTGCATTTGGGCAGGGCACTCTTTACTGTTATAACATAAAGTATTTCATTTAATACAGTAAATTCATAAATTACAGCACTATTATAATGTCAGTGAACGAGCCAGCCAGTTTAAGATTTCTGTGGAGGTGTCACAATTTACCAATGATTTCTACAGAATTTCCCTTGTTTTATTATCCTCTAAAGAATTCATATAGAGAATGAATACGTATAGTGATTTATTTACAGTTAAATTTTGTAGTTTCTGTAAGAAAAGTTAGAACCATGCTGGAAAAATCACTTAGGGTTCTTAATGTTAGAGTCTGGCGGAATCCTAGAGCCTGAATTTAAAAATGAAATCTCTAATACATTGCCTAATTTCCTGGATGCATGTTAAGTATTGGTATACAAGTAACTTTGCCCCTAAAAATTTGCAATATCTGAAGTTTTTTTGAAATAGCCTTCATACTAAGGATCTCCTATTGGTGACCTGAGTATCTTGACACCTGCTTCATGTCTGGGCTCAAAGACATCCTTGTGCTAAAATGTGAGAATGGATTGGGAACCAGTAGACCAATTCAGACAGTGTGTGACAGGAGCTGACTGCTCACTGTGAAAATGCCTTGGCTCCTTTATTGATGTAGGTCTGATTTCTTCATCTTAGCCATAATTCTTACACCCAGAAACTGGTATTCTAAACTAAAACATGAAGCAGAGTTGATGTAAACAGAAACTAGTCTTGTCATTGGCTTGCACTTATGCGCTATTGCCGTAGTGTGGTGCTTCATGGTATGGCTGAGTATTGTACAGTAAGTTTTAATGCATGAAACTGCCTGTGGTATAGATACTCTACACTGTAGTGTATAAGGAGTATGAACAACAACAACAAAAAAGAAACACATACTCATTTTAAGCCTTCAGCAGAAGTTGAAATTATTTGGGTAGACGAGTTAAAGTTTTACTTTTCATGAACTCCGCAGTATATACATTTTTTGGTAGCAACTTCTGTTTTCAATATTGTTTTAAAGTGTACAGTATTAAAGAGATGCAAATGATGCATAGACCTTCCTTGAACAAAACTAATGCTATTGCTCTAACTGTTACCTACATGTTTCCTCACAGTGAAAAAAAGCCCAACTTTTTTAGATGTGAACACAGGACCCTTCATCAGGACCAGCAGTTTTGCCGATGAGCTTGACCTGGAGGGTGAGACATTGTTGACCCCGATAACTCACATCTCACAGTAAGTCAAGACTATTGAACTGTGCATTAGTTGACTTAGACGAGGGAAGCCATTTCAGATGGGAGAAGCTGAAATGTGGAGCTGATAGGGCTATCTCAGATATTTGCGTCAAACTTTTTACCTTGAAGTTGGTGTACCCTGTTCTGAGTTAATGGCAGCTAGTGGCTGATAGCCTCAAGATTTTCACCTGAAGACCATGTGTGGGAGTACTTGCCTGTTGAAAATTGTATTACTCCCTCCACCATTTTCTAGTGGGACAGCTGTAAAGTGCAAATTTTAAAGTGCTACTTGTGTGAAATAAGTCTTTTATTTCAACAACACCTTCTCTAATGGTCAAATGATGATCTGCATTGGAAAATCAGATCTGTTTTCATCTTTATTACTGCTCTGTGGTATACAAAAGTTGTCTGAAATAAGCCTATGTATTTTATTCTTTGTTGCTTTCCACATCTTTTATGCTAAAATGTTATCACCAGTTTCTCAAATTATTTTTTTAAAAATGAGAATTAGAAATTATTTTTATTCAAATGGCTTTAAAAAACATAATTTTTGTCATTGTGTAATTCAGACTCCTGACAGTTGCTTATTATTTATCATAGTAAATATGTGACAGCACATCCTCTAGCAGAGGAATGAGACAATTCTTTCACCTCCTAGTCTTAGAAATCTGAAGGTTTCTTCAGTGAAACCACAAAAGAAAATAGTTGTATTTTTGAGATACAAAACATGCAGAAATGCCTGCTGCCAATTTTCATGCCTTCCTTCTCTCCAGTATAAATAGCAGAGAACCACAAATGTACTTTTATAACCACTTTAGAAAGACCTTTGTTTTTTTTATTGTAGGTTTAGGGGGAGTCTTCCCTGCTCTCAAACAAAAGGACTTGCATTTTCAGCTGAATCACCTGAATGTAATACAGTTGTAGGCAGAGGATTTAGAGACTTGTATTCTGGAAGATTTCTCAGTGGTACAAGGAGAAGGAGGAGGAAGTAATAAATTTCCTTAAGCCTGAGACAAGAACTGCAGAGCTGCAAGACCAGATTTAGAAGTTTGTTTTGCATAGCTTTTCTTTAAACTTTAATTGACCACAACATTGCAGGCTTTCTTTAACAGAAAGAAGCTTTGGTGCTAGGAGTTTTCAGTATCCTTTTTGGACTTGGGAATGATTTAGTTATTTCTCATTATCACTTCCATTGATACAGTTCAAATAACAAGGTGCTCTATCACTTTAAAGTCCAACTTGTGTAGCTGCTGAGATTTTTTTTTCTATGAACGACTTGTGGAAGACCTTAGGATATGGGTAATGTGTATCAGTTGAAGAACCTTACCGTATTAACATCCTAGTCTTTTAGTAACTTGTATGTTTCTCTTTTATTTCCTGAATTTTTAGTTATAACCTTTGTTGAAATCTCCCTGGATTGGTCTAGGTCATGAGTGATGGGGTGGTACAAATCATGTCCCCATATATGGCTTGAGTTGAGTCTCTGCTAGGGTGGAAGAAAATTAATGTTGTGTTTCTTTTAAAACATTGGTTTTAAATTCAAACCTGGATAAATTAGATTAAATGTTAAACTGGATAAAATACTAATTGAGATGTCTCTTTGAAGGAGTGCATTTTCTATGTATGCCATTTATTAAAAGGCCTGACACAATGCCAGATCATGGATATAAGGGTTTGGCAAAAAGTTAGTTAAAACCCTATGTTTTGTGATGTCAGTTGTAGTATTGGCGTTGAGGTTTGTTTTCCTACTGGATTGTGCATTCTGCTTGTATTTCAGGCAGTTGAAAAGTAAGTTCCTGTTGTGTGTTTCATTGGGTAGCCATGTTGCTGGATGGTGAAGACCAGTCAATTTCCCTGAATTATTTAGACAGATATTTCTTTTTCATTCTTCATTTCAAAGTCCTAGGGAACAAATATTTATGATCTGGTTACACATGTTAGTAGGACCTACATGCTAGACATGTGAGCGTAGAATTAAGGATCAAATTTAGAATTGCCCATTAGGTAGATCTCTGTGCAAAGCCACATACTAATTTTCTGTGTAGTTGAAGTGGATAGTAATTTCAGATCCATATCTGTGTGTATGTTTAATTCGGGCTTGAAAGTTATGCTGTGCCTGAGAGAATCTAAAATGAATTCTTTTGTTCTGATGGCCCCAGTTGCAAAACATTTTATTTCCTTAAAAACATCATATATACGGTATGATGGCTCCAGATTTGTTGGTAAGGAAATAAGCAACCTATGCAAGTCTAAACCCAAATACTTAACAAAAATGCAGGACCAGCTATGAAAACAAAATAGTATGGAGAAGTCAAATTAAGCAAAAATATATCTAGTTTCAGGTCTCAAAAGTAATTAATACTCTATCAAAGGAACAGAAGCATGAAGACAGTTTCAGAAGTGGAAGCATAATGTAAAGCACTCAATCCAAGATACTTGTATTTGGGATTCATAGAACTATTATACATTTATTGCAATATATGAATTACCTTTCTGTGGTTTAATGTTAAGCTGATTCCAGAATAAACATGAAGTTTTGAAAGTCCTAAATATCTGGGTAAATATTACACAGCTAATTGAGACATGCAACTGGAAAGTGACTTTTAGTTGACAGTATGAAAAATACTTCCTTTGACAGTGTAAATCTGGCAAGAGTGTAGGTTACCTACTATGTTACTGAGAGACAAACACTTGGCATCGTTGATGCTTAGAAAGAATGAAGCTAAATTTGCCTTAGGCCACAGAAAGAATGCCATCTTTCAGCCTTTTTGACAATGAGCTTTAGGCTTTAAAGTCCCCATTAAATTGAATGTCAGTACCCAACTTGTTTATGCAAAAAACTGTTCTCTTTTTGTAAATGTAGGTGCATGTTCCCACTGAATGCAATAGGACTGGTTTTGTGTCCAATTATAAAAATGCAGGTGTGGTGTTCGGTTTTTTTTTGGTTTTTTGTTTTTGGTTTCTTTTTGCAGGGCATACTTCCAGCTGTATTTGAAATTGGTTTTGAAATAAATACTGTACTAAACGTAGCCCTATTTCTATGGAATTAGGAAATCTTTCACATAGAAAAGGTTACTGTACCAGTTAATCATTTGTCACTACCACTTTGAGGAAACAAAAATAATAATAGAAGCACTTTCAGTCCTGATATTGAAGCAGGAAAGTCATTAAAATGTCATAGAAAAAAAACAGATTGCAACAGGTGCAAGCAGAAATACAGAATAAGATAGCAGTGCATGGAAGAGTGACTGCTTTTTGCCTTCTATTTGAGAAGTCTAATAAGCAGAAGATGCAGATTCAAGCACAGCAATCTGTGTAATTAGCTATTATGAATCTCACCTATAAAATTAACTGTAAGTTTGAAGAATGCATTACACTGTTTGAGATAAGACTTAGCTCTTCAGTGGCTTGTTTTTTTGAATGTTATGGTCTGTTAAACAGGAGAGGTTTAGATTGTATCTAAGGAAGAAATTCTTTCCGGTTAGGCTGGTGAGATGCTGCAATGGGTTGCTCAGGGAAATTGTGAGTGCTCCATCCCTGGCAGTGTTCAAGGCCAGGTTGGATGAAGCCTTGTGTGGCATGGTTTAGTGTGAGGTGTCCCTGCTTATGGCAGGGGGATTGGAACTAGATGATGTTAAGGTCCTTTCCAACCCTAACTATTCTATGATTCTAAGAGTGAAATAGGGAACTGGCCTGTAGCAATACCACACCTCTCCTTTAGACTTTCCACTGGTTTCTGTCTCTCTAATCAATGGATTTGGTATTGCCATCCCTTCCCTGTTTCACTTGTTTTGGTATTTTTTTCTGTTTGCATTTTGAAGCACTGGAAAATTGTTGCTACTTGTAGCTAAGCCTCAGCTACCAATAGGTTCTTTCCCCGTGTTCGTGTAATTATTTAATTTCATAACATTTTTTTATCTTTACATTTGGCATTACCTGAAGTAGCAAAAGAAATTAACCAAGTTTCTAAGCATATAGATAGGAGGAAGAAGTGGGTAAAATTGAGCTGAAAAAGGAGAGAAGAAAATAATGAACTCTCAATCTAATACATTTTTATGTAAATATTTTTATCTCTTTAAAGAAGCTTAAAAAGAGCTCTGCATCCTCTGAGTCTTTCAGAAACTGAAGTCAAAACAAAGTTCATGTGTCCTATTTCTGTAGATTTCCATTCTTGGGGTTCAGCTTATCAGACAGCAGTTTCTTTAATCAGTTCTGATGTATAGGTGTTTGGCATTTCTATATGCTTCTTATTAAGAGTAATTTTTTAGGGAAATATATGTGTAAATGTAAGCTTACTGCAGAAATTGAAATATAAATACTGTACTTAATTACTTTTTTTAAACTTCTAATAGATAGTCCCCTTCTTTGTTAAACAGCACAATAGATGGAATAATTAAGCAGAGAGATTTAGTGCATTTTAGTAGTTTTCAGATTAAGAGGAAATGATAACAGATTAATGCCTTTCTAACACTTGACATATAACTAAAATAATCAAAATAAAGTGTACTGGTAAACACAAGTGCAGTGTCTATGGTGCTGCAGTTACCACTGGTTTTTCTTGGAAAGAATGTTCTATTTTTGTTTTGTTTGGTTTTTTTACCATTTATATTGAGTGTTCTATGTTTTAATTACCATCATATAATCTGTTGGCATAAGATATAATCACATGGCCTAGAACAAACAGTGCTGAATGTGTTTTATAATTGTCTCTTTTATGTTGGGTTTTCAGTGAGTGGAATCCCGATTTGCTTTGATTTGCTAATTCATATTGTAAAAGATTCCTGCTTTTATCTTCCTCTTCCATACCAAAATGACCCTCTGAAGCCTGAGCAAATATTTCTTTTTAACTCTTGAGTGGCCAAATGTAATGCCTGACTTCTGCCATCACAAGAATTCTCTCTGAAATGCTGCTAACAATATTTAAACTGTGACTTGCATGAGGTCCATTTTATCAGTAATGACAGGGTATGTTAGAAGAACAGAAGTGATAGTAACTGTATGTAAGAACACGGTCAAGAGCAGAGCTTAATATTCAGACATCACTGCTTACTCTTACATGCTGTTATTCCAGTCATTTACTTGACTTGCAACAGAAAAATCTTTAGTGCTTGCTGTATGGTGGGCATGTCTGCATGTTTCACTATGTCATCAAACTCACTTAGGAATGTTGCTTACAATTTCTGTTGGTTTAATAGTTTGCTAAAAGGAGGAGACTGGTTCCCAGCGTTACTCTTTTTTGGTATCAAAAAGCATTATTATATACTGTAATTTCATTATAGATTTACTGTAAAATTGGCCACAGAAATCAACCCTAGAACTTTGGACATATCAGGCATCTGATTTTTCTTATCTATTTAGCTGCTTTGGGCCACTTGAGGATAGGAAGTGACCCTGAAGCTGGTTTGACAAGCAATCAGAAAGTTCCTGTTTTGAGAAGAACCTCCAGAATGGTAGTAAATGAGATTTCAGTGTCATCATCCCACTGTGGTTTCTCGTTGCAGATTACATGGGAGGGGAAAAGAGCTGTGACAGTCCAATCTTAAATATATCTAATGCCTTAAGTAAACAACAATAAACACCGTATCGTCACCTAAAAGGACTCAAAGTGAATTAAGATAAGGAATCAGTAGCTTGCTAGGTAGTCCCAGTTTTAGGGGGCTACAAAGCTTGTCTGGAAGAACTAGGTGATTGTAGTAGAGCAGGACATAAGCAAACTTGTCCCTTCAGTGTTGAAAGGTGAATGGGTATCTTAGCACATACTTCATAGGAAGTTTATTTCTGGCTTATGGGTATTGATACCAGCTAGAAGTACTGCTAAAACAGGTATGGCATTCCTACTGTAGCAATGAGCAATTAATACTAGTGTTGTGCATTTTTGTGTGCAGCGGCACACACACACACACACACACACAAAATCACTGTAAAGCCTTCCCTGTACCTGAAGAACGCTGTAGACACTGCTGTGCTGAGACAAATGTGATACCTTCTTTCCAAGCGCTGTTGCATCTGTCAGTCTCTATATATTTAACGTCATCCTATGCCTAGACCAGAGGAATTTTGAGTTGGGGATTGTTGTTCTGTGTTTACATATCTAATAGGTGGGATCCCGGCACATAAACTGTGTTTGTGTTCTGTGTCCGATGTTTGCTAAAGAGTTGGCTAAACTTGACTGATTGTGTCTTCCACGATCGAGGCAGTTATTTATAGACTTTGTTTTTATAGAGGATTACCTAAGATGTGCTGAAGACTTGGGCAGATCTTCATAGTGTCTTATTTTCCCCTCAACACTATAGCAACACTATAGCTTCCGACAGTGCAATAAGTAATGTGGCTGACATCTGTCCCATGTGGTTACTCATTTCTTTTATCTTTAGGGAGAAGTTCTTGTGTACTGTGGTGGGTGTTTGCTTTTTTTCATAGATTAGATATAGTGTGTAGTTTACATCTATAGATCTGAAGACCAGAAGGGATAATTAGATCATCTCCTTTGATCTCGTAAACAACTGGCAGTAGTGCTCAATTGAGTTGAATACAACATTGCTGTGTTTTTTAATATTAGCAAACACACAATAAAAGAATTGTATATTACAAGCTTGGAGAATGAACAGGTGAAAAAGTCAGGCAGGAAGCTAGAGTGTGCAATTTAATCTCTCATTTTTCTTTTAACAATTTATTGAAGAGAGAAGTGACAATATACTGCTGCTGCTGTTTGCCAGAAGGCAGTACTGGATGAGTATGTTTTGCGTTAATGGTTACAAGCCTTTATAAAATAATATATATGATCTTTTGTCACTTACTACAAATTGTCAGTTATAAATTCAAGTACGGTTTGAAATTACTATTTGGTTATTTTATGTTACTGACATAGTATAAATGTAATGTCCTAGTGTACAAACTGTCTAGGCAGAAGCTAAGATAGCTTAGCTATTTCTTTTGTGTTGCAGATGAATGTTGCATTCCTTGGTCTCCAACTGCTGGTTTACATTTTGATTGATGTTATGTGATTAAACCAGACTCCAGCTGCTTAGTGATTCAGAAGTACAGGGCTCCTATGCTGTAAAAACAATAAGCAACTCCCCACTTACTAACTTTAAACATTGTTTACTTTGGGCACCTTGCAGAATAATAAGTGCCTTTTTTTTTTTTTTCAGAGGGGGGGACAATAAAAATGTCCCACTTTTTTCTAGCAATTTACAAAGCTAAATTTATGAGGATCTTCAGTTAATTTCAGACTTAAAATTCAAAGTGTAAGTATTTTTTTGTTATGAGGATGGAGGATGGCTTTACTTTTTGTTTAGATGTGGTCGATATAGAATCATAGAGTCATAGAATAGTTAGGGTTGGAAAGGACCTTAACATCATCTAGTTCCAACCCCCCTGCCAAAAGCAGGGACACCTCACACTAAACCATGCCACCCAAAGTTTCATCCAACCTAGCCTTGAACACTGCCAGGGATGGAGCATTCACAATTTCCTTGGGCAAC
>NDXB01018302.1:0-13976 GCA_002631895.1 Agapornis roseicollis
TCAGCAACAAAGATGTTGAACAAGACCGGTCTCAACACCGATCCCTGAGGGACACCACTCGTCGCTGGCTTCCAGCCGGACACTGAGCCATTGACCACAACTCTTTGGGTGTGGCCATCCAGCCAGTTCTTTATCCACCGAGTGCTCCACCTATCACATTGATGTCTCTCCAGTTTAGAGAGAAGGATGTCGTGTGGGACAGTGTCGAATGCTTTGCACAAGTCCAGGTAGATGACATCAACTGCTCTACCCCTGTCCATCAGTTCCGTAGCCCTGTCATAGAAGGCCACCAAAGGCAGGATTTCCCCTTAGTGAAGCCATGCTGGCTGTCACCAAGCACCTTGTTGTTTTTCATGTGCCTTAGCATGCCTTCCAGGAGAATCTGCTCCAAGATTTTGCCAGGCACAGAGGTGAGACTGACTGGTCTGTAATTCCCTGGGTCATCCATTTTCCCCTTCTTGAAAATGGGGGTTATATTTCCCCTTTTCCAGTCATCGGGAACTTCCCCTGACTGCCATGATTTTTCAATTATGATGACCAGTGGCTTAGCAACTTCATTTGCCAGCTCCTTCAGGACCTGCAGATGGATTTCATCAGGTCCCATGGACTTGTGTACATTCAGGTTCTTAAGATGGTTTTGAACCAGATCAGTGGGCCCAAAGTCTTCATTCCCACAGTCCCTGCATCTGCCTTCCAAGACTTGGGTGGTGTGGTCAGTGCATTTTCCAGTGAAGACTGAGGCAAAGACATTAAGAACCTCAGCCTTCTCCAAATCCTGTGTAGCCAGTTCTCCTGATAGCTTCCAGTGAGGGCCCATGTTCTGCCTAGTCTGTCTTTTATTTGCAGTATACCTATAGAATCCCTTCCTGTTATCTTTTACATCCCTAGCCAAGTTTAATTCTAATTCTAATTTAATTTCTAAGCGTAAAGTAGGGATAGCAATTTATTTTAACAGGCAAGCATACTCTTCCCACATCTTTGTGCAGATAAGTGTGTGCACAATCCCTTAATGTAAGTTCACTATGGCTTGACTGGTTCTTATAAAAATGTGTGGTGAGATCAGGAGAATACAGCACTTCACATACAAATAGCAAGTTGCAGTCTACCTATGTGATGGAGCCCAATGAACATTGCTTCTTTGCATTCACAGTGTAACAAATTTCCCCCAAAAAGCATGCAAAATAGAGACCAGTGAGAATCACTGGAGATACTTAACAAACAGAGGAGGCCAATGAAAGCAAGCCCATTTGAGGAACAGGAATATTTCTGTTCTGTCATTCTGTGTAATGCAGGGGTTTTGTGGATGGTACCCTACTGTTGATAAATCTCTTGATAGCTTTTGGCAATTATGTTATGTAGATGATTCGGTAAGTCACTTAGCTGCTGATAGTGCTGATAGGTGTATTGCTTTCCAAAATCCCTTATCACAGAGTATGTAGAACACATTTTTGGCATTATACTGCCATCATGGGTTGTGCCAGTTTGATTCTAGCTGTTTAGCTGTGTGCAAGCTGGTTAAAGGAGTTTTCTGTCTTTGGGGAACAGGAAGGGAAAGTTTGTCAGCCTCCATTCTGGAAGTGTTTTGGTAGTTATGACTTCTTTTTCCCTTCAAAAATGTATCTTGTACTTTCAGGCTCTCTTATTTTCAAATGTGATTAATGGTAACTTCTGACTTTAGAATGCAAATGCAATTTTAGTATACTTTTGCACTGTATATTACTCCTCTCTGCACAAACTGCTTACCAGACAAATTAAACAGATAGGTATTTATTCAAAAACCAACCAAACAAAACCAAGTGAGTTTACCTCCTGAAATATTTATGTACTCATAGTTGTAGGTGCTGCAACATATTTATGTGAAAGTGGCACCATTCTGCTTTGCCAGGCGTAGGCAGCTTCCTTTAGCTGTGTGTTACCCACTGTAGGTAGGAGGAGAAATTGTGCAGGTCACTAGAACTGTTGAAATGCCTTTGTGTCTCAGCAGCGGCAACCAATGCAGAAACAACCCCTCTGAGGTACCTTTCGCAGGGGAATGTTGGAGAATCCTGGATCTCTGGCAGTCACCAGCATTCCTTTCCAAAGGGTGAAATAATAGCACTTCTATTAAGAAATGCAAAACCTTTCCTCCTGCTGCTGTGCATGCACAAACCTGGTATGTGCATACACAAACCCATTGATGACAGTGACATTTTAGCTTGCTCAAGTTGTTCAGTTTTCACTATGGAGACCTGGACAAGGTAGTGACACATGGAGATCTTGCTCTCCAAGGCTATGCTGTTTGTAAGGTGATTCACAGCATGTACAGAGTGGATGGAAAATGTCCTGGAAGCACTCCAGTTTGTTACTGTATTGAAGTCATTTTGCACAGGCACAAATGGCTGATGATCTGGGGAGCCTGTAGAGCTACAAAGAATGGAAGGTGATCTCCTCAACCTTCGGTTAGGTTGTAACTACTAAATGACATTTTATTTTGTGACCAGCTGTTCACCTGACTATCCAGACCTGTGTTCTAAATAAAACCCAAGGAAATAAAATTCTCAGGATGCTTTGGCCTGTTACAAGAAGAGTTACTGCTGGATTTTATAGATATATTTTACTGTCTGTTCCTAATGGCAAGATTTAGAAAAGCATCTTGATTTTGAACTGCTGCAAAATAGCCCAAACTGGGAGTAATCATACTGGAACAGATTACTTTTTTTACATACTATACTTCCTCTATTTTTTTTTTCAACTGTTTCCCAAAGTATCAGCTACATCTGCTATCGGTGGTAGGGTAGTAGGTTAAATGAATCTTTTTATCTTTCCTTTTTTTTTAATGCTCTATATCTGTATAGCTGCTCTTAGGCACACAAAAGTAAATTGTTAAGATAAAATTAATCTGATATAGTTCCTGAACCTGCTCACTTGATGTTAGTGCAAATTAATGGTGGAATTAGGATCAGACCTTTAAAGAATAAGAATAATACCCCCCACCCCTCCCCAGTCTGCAGCAGTAGTATCTTAGAGCTGACCAAGTTAAAAATATGAATGAAAAATTGTGACATATGCCTAATCCTCAGCTAATTTTCATGGTGAATGGAATAATCTTCCATGGAGCTGTGAGTGGCCAGCATGTTATTGTACATCAGGGCGCTATTAATCATAGTTTATTTACAGAGCATATGGTAACTGCTCTGAAGCATGCCATATACAACATGCCTTTATCTTTGTATTATTGTTTAAAACTACAGTCTAATGTGTCACTGGGGATGTATGTAGTCTTGGAAAAACCATTTGCACTGTGTTACTTGCTAGCAATGTGGTATGTGGCCAGGATGTACACTAGGTATTCAAATTACGTATGCTGCAGAATTTGCAGAATTTGTGAATTTGCATTTTAAAATACTTGTCGTATCTGGAAATACCCCGAGGTGTAACTGTCCACGACTTCCCTGCACTAAATAATTACATATATTTGGTTTCAAAGCTGAATCACTAGGCAGATGGGGAGTTGGTTTCTCAGCCAGTGATTTTAAACCTTACAGTCAGGACTGTGACCCAGAAAGTTGGGTTTTTTCTAACATTATTGCTGTGCTGTTCATTAATATGTGTGGAGTACCAAAGCCTGTAACTGAATACTCTGTTCCCCTGCGTGCAGTTTATTGCCCTGCCTTTTAGAAAAAGCAAGAGGCAGCTTGGAAGAGGTGCATGCAAGACCAGAGAGCCTTGTGGAAGTTCAATCCGGAGATGTTTCAGCTGGCATCACTTGGCCAAGGCAAAATAAGTTGCTTATGCCTCCAGTCACAAAGTGCCTATTTACATGTGAGAGCTTGGGAGTAGGGATTCAAATGCTAGACTGACATCTCTCCTTCCTGGTGTGGAGGGAACATTTCAGAGATGGGGATGAGTTATGGGAGTGCTAGGGGCCTTTAACCTGAAACTCTGAAAGCTGAGGCTTTGTCTGCCTGTGTGCTGTTGAGGCAAACAGTTTAATTTTTCCTGTCTGCCCCGCCTGCCTTTTGCTGTGGTGTTTCGGTAAGGCTGACTTGTAGTCATTGGATTTTTTTGTGTGATGAAGAGAACTAAATAGAAATGCATTCATTGTATCTGTGCCTTACCCCTGCAGGTATCCCACGAGCATTTAGCAAAGTCCATTGCATTTTAGGCATTTGACTTTACCAGGGGTGTCTCCTGTCCCCTCTCCACCCTACAGCAAGCTGCGTGGTAGAGAGATGCTGGTGACACAGCCTCATGAGCCTTTCCTGAAGCCCCTGAGGTCAGAGAGGGCCCTGGGCTAGCTCCTGGCTTGAACCCCACCACCCATGTCTCCCTGAGCACCTAGGGGTGCATGCTCAAGGCTGGCTACTTTCCCTGTCCTGCATGCCTTCCTGAATGCCACCCCACAGTGTTCCCTGGAGCGGTGTCATGTGGACGTGCAGCAAGTTGCTCCGTGCTTGCTAGACCATGATGTGTCAGTGCTCCCGTAGCAGCAGCTGCTCCTCAAGAGTTTTCCTGCTTTTCCATGCTGCTGCAAGGTCAGGCTTATACTGAGAGCAGGTGCCTGATGATGATGGTGCAGCTGGCACCATAGGTTAGAGGGATGAGGCATGGGGGCTCCCTGCAAACCTTCACACCTGCACAGTTTCAGAGTACCCAGAAAATATCAAGGCAATTTAATTGCTAAGCCTGGAGGTTTTTAAAATACACTCCAAATGCTGCATAATGTCTGTAACCCAATTTTTTCTGTCCTTCAGGGGTGTTGCCCCTTTGGGGTAGCTGGATACAACAGTGTTGCACCATGCATGCCTAACTGCAGGGAAAATACAACTTGCAGTCTTCCCTGGAGGTTGCATACTGCCAAGCATGGCTGGTTAACATTAGTTAATCGGTTTGCAGTGTAAAGGTGGCTTTTAGTTTGTACTCTGTGGTGGCAATAGTGACCAGAGGCTGTGGTCTGTGTACTGGTTGGCTGAGAGCCTGCCTCTAAAGAGCCGTGACTCAGGAAAGCAAGCTTGCTGTCAGCTGGCACCCCACTGCTCTGTGGAGGGCTTTGCTTTTACCAGCAAAACCTTATGGAGCTAGCAAATGGGAAAAGATTGAAAGCATGCTCTGCCTTTCCAGAGGTGAAGTGTGATCATAAAGTTATCAGTTTGGTGTGCTGATGGTTTTGTGGATTATTAATTGTATTTTTTCATTTTCATGTGGTTTTCTTGCTTCTTTCCTGTCCACCTTTGTCTTTCTCTTTGCATATATGCACAGTTTTTTAATAGCCAAAATTCCTTATGGGTCTAATAAAGTGTTGAAGTGGGATGACTTTGAAAACACTGCAGGGTAGCTTAGTGAATTCATTTTAAATTAGTGTTTAACATACAACATCTTTAAAGTTCCCAAGCATTCTGTGGGCAGTATTGTAGTTATGGCTGTTTTCAGAGAACATCCTGGGGGGTAAATATTTTCTACTTGTTTTCACTCCAAAAGGGAATAAGCTGTTACTGTCAGTGTTTGTGGGAATACAACCGTCCTTCCGTTCGTGAGACCTTGCGGTATATGATAATGCTCCCATGGTAATTTTTGAGATACTGAAGCATGGAAGTGAAACCCCCTATTTCATTATGTAGCTATATGTAAATAATCCTTTTTGGCCCCCCTCACCCCCCCCCCCCCCTTCTCCTTTTTTTTTTCTTTTTATNATAATGCTCCCATGGTAATTTTTGAGATACTGAAGCATGGAAGTGAAACCCCCTATTTCATTATGTAGCTATATGTAAATAATCCTTTTTGGCCCCCCTCACCCCCCCCCCCTTTCTCTGTGTGCTATTTCTGACAACTTTTTAGAAATTTCACAACACCCCTGGTAGATTGGCCCAAAACAAGAGAAAGCAGTCCTGAAAGTTCAGCCTGGCTCATACCAGACTGTGCTGCCTCACTTTGTTGCAAATTCACATCAACCCACTGGCATGGTAATGTGGAACAAGCTGTGGAGTCATCTGCAGCTTTGCTTAATCTTGAGCAGTCAGGCTGGCAAGAGAACGGAAAATGCTCTTCAGCAGGAGGTTTGATGCTTAGGAAAGTCTGAGATGGAGCACAGATTTCTGCCGCATATAGGAGTAAATGCTTGCTTGGATGGGGATGGCCTTGCTTCTGTCTCATGCCCGTTGCTGTTGTGCAGGGTGACAGCAGAGGAGCAGCAGTTCTTGCCCAATTCCAGTCTGTGTTCTGGTGCTTTGGTGGGCCTTGCCCATGCATAGTGACAGGGATGTACTCAGTGCGGTGTTTGCTCAGGCAGTGTTCTTCATTCTAGGACGGTTAGGAATCATGGAGCCTTGCTGGAGTTCAAGTGAACTGTATAATTAGCATTATTTTAGCTTCCAGTCCATTCTAATACTACCAGGAGGCTGTTTCTACTTTGCATAACTTACTAGAAAAGGTATTTTTACTTTCCTACATGTACACCTTATATAGAAGAACATGCGGTTCGTTTTGTCAGGCAACAGCATGAGCTCTATGTTCCAGTGTCATGACCAGCAAGTGTGAAATCTGCATCAAAATGCTTTTCCCAAGCGCCTTTCAGGCTGACTAGGGAGAAGTACTGCTGTGTGTTTTGGATGCTTGTACCTGAGCTCGGGGCCGATGCCTGCTCTGGTCCCTGCTGCTGTCAAGGGACTTTTTCCTTTGAGTTTGTTAGTAGTTGAAATGGGGAAGTGATCTGAGAAATCTTCCAGTGTGAAGGATGTGAGGTAGGAATGGATGGGAGGAAGCCTGAGTGATATGAGGGAAGCAGTAGGCTAGAAGGAAGGTCCAATAAAATCAAATAACAAAACACACCCAGAAAGCTGCAAGACCACAAATTTGAAAGAGTAGCTTTATGTTTACATGCTTGGCACAGCTTTCATTTCTAATTTGTCTCTCTTTCTTTAGGCATCCTCCTGCCAGAGAGGTGGTCTGTGTGCCTGCTCTCTGCAGCTGGAGAGTCCCTGGTCTAGTCATGCCAGTGATGGCAGAGGGCCATAGCCAAGGGAGATAACAGTCTTCCCCATAGCAGTCATTGCCCTTGGGTGGATGTGCTTGGCTGGCTTTCCAGATCATAGGTTTCAGGCAGTAAGGCATTAAAAATATTATAGGCTATTAAATATATTCTTGGAGCATTTGGCGGCACTAAACACAGCTTTCGTTAGAGTTCAGATTTGAGATTTTTGGGACAGAGAGGGTTTGGATATAAACTTTGTTAATTTGGTTTTGAAAAGGGAAGTTCTTTCATGCTTTGAAGGAAAAAAAGACTATGCAGACAGAACTGCAAGTCTCTTCCTTAAATCAAAGTTTTCTGCCTGAAATGGGAACAACTCAGCAGAACAGTTTAAGTAAACATGGCCATAACTGCTTATCTGAGACACTGGCATCCTCTCTTACTGTGTTTTTTTGTGGTATCCTGGCATTAGTCAGTGATGTGTTTGTTCTCACAAAACCTCCTTCACAGGCATATACTTCTACATCCAGTATTTGAGGCTTCATCTGAACAGCTCATTCCAGGAGCGTATGTTTTCTACACCTATGTAGGTGAGATTTTTGAACTGCTGTTTGAAAGGTCTTTCCCCCTCCAGCCCCCACTTTCTTTCTACCTCTGTCGTGGCTTCTGCATTTATTGTGGATGAAAAAATAGGCAACTGTTCCTGAGTCATCTCACGTTAGTGTTCAGCAGAGAACAGGATAAAATCTAGGCCAGAGATGGCAGGTGACTGGTGGTGTCCAATTGTAGCCTATGTATGGAGTATGTGTGTGTAGTATAAACACTTGGAGACTTGCTGAAAATCACGTATGTATGTGAGAGGGCAGGGAATTAGGTACTGTGCTCTACAGCTTGTGTGTGAGCATGGGATCATTTTCTTCTGCTGGGTAGAAAAAAATGCACCATACTGTGAGAATGGCTTATTGATGTCTGACAGTGCAGCCTAGGTGGGTTTTGCCTGTGTGTGTTAAAATACTGTAGACTCTCTTACCCAGGGAGCACTGCCACATGTAAGGAACTTTTGTGCACTTAAGTTCTTCCAATGTACTGAATTAAAACTTCATTATTCAAAATAATCTTTAATATTTTGCTTTTGTGACCAGCTTATAAAGGACCAATTTGTTTTAATTTGTACATAAACAACAACAAAAACATTTTAGTTACAGAACGTAGGATAGTAATTCATTTGATAGGTCTAGTAAATAAAATACTTCCGTATTTGGTAGAGTAATTCTGCAATATTCTGTAGCATATTCTTTGAAGTTATGGAAGAATAAGAAATGAGAAGAAATGAGAAACTTTATTTTTGATAGGAATTTATATGTACACATTTATGAGGCTCTAGTATATGTTCTTCTTTTTGGTTATGTTATAAGGAATAAAATTGATTAATAAAAAAAAAAAGAGAGAAAAGGGATACTGTGTCCCTCTGCCTGCCAGTTCCATCATGCTTCAGGCAGCTGTGTGTCAGGATGTGGGAAGTGATCTCAGCCTTACTTTTAGTTNGAGAGAAAAGGGATACTGTGTCCCTCTGCCTGCCAGTTCCATCATGCTTCAGGCAGCTGTGCGTCAGGATGTGGGAAGTGATCTCAGCCTTACTTTTAGTTATATTTTTAAAAAATGTGTATCTTGGTGAAATAGTCTCCAAAACTATAAAGCTAGTACATGTGCAGGTGTAAGTGTCTTGCACTGCTGATGCCAATCTAGTACATAAAGAGCTTCACAACTGTTTGAATTTGCTCTTCTTTCATAATGGGCTGTAGCTTGTTTACTAATGCTTGAAAGCATGTACGAATCAAATAAATCTCTGGAATTTGGGCCATAGTGTACCAGCATTAGGCAAAAGGAAGATTAGCCACACTGTATATTAAGCTATGATCCACTTTACTCTTGATTCCTAGCTATATTAAACAACCAAACCATCAAAGAACAAAATTAGTGGGAAGATTCCTCAGACAATAGATTTATTTCCATGTTTATTTGCATTATTGTTAAGAAAAAGGCAATCAGAAGAGCAAATCTCTTTGGGGCTCAGGGCATTATGAATTAGTTGTAAGATATGAAGTGAGCTTTTGGGTGTGGAAAACTAGCAACAAATGCAAATGCTAAATGGCTGCATCCTATGGTGTTGCTGCAACAGCTGAGAGACAATACATACGCTTTGAGGGCTGGTGCTGTTGATAGATGGTCTTTAGCAAGCATCGGAACTAGATGATCTTAAGGTCCTTTCCAACCCTAACTGTTCTATGATTCTGTGCTTCTATTGTGTTGGCAAATCTGACACAGAATGAATTTGCAACAGTGACTCAAAAGACTTTCCTAACATGAAGCATCTTTATTGCATATCATTTTAGCTCTTTCCTGTTTTTACTCTGCTCTCTTTCAGTGAAAAGGTCAAGAAAAGCAGTAGCTCAGTGGCTGAATTTTTCAGAAGTGCTTTACAGCGGGGAAAGTGGGGAAACCTCTTAAAGTGGTGTCTTACTCAGTAAGTTAAGCCTTTTGTTCCTCAGTTAATTTATTTTCCCTATTTTTTTGTTGATTCTTATGTATCAGATTCATTAAAGTGACTTTCAATGTATCTCCAGGCAGGTGCAAAACTCCAACTTTTCCCCTCCCCTAGAGTTAGCCTTTGCTGTATGAAACCTGTCAGCCCACCTTGCTAGATGTGGTAACGTTGAGTCAACTCTGTAGCTCTGTAACATGACTGCCCATCTGCTGTGAATGTGGTTTGTTGCTGTATTCAGGTTCGGAGGATTACAGTGTGCCTCTTTCCTCTTCACTTTCTCTGCACATGTGTGTGCATGAACCTACATGCTTGAATAACACTCTCCCTTTATCACTGGACTCTGAAAGCCACCAGCTGCATTAGGTGAGATTTTCAAAGCTCAGAACATGAGCTTTGTAAGCAGTAAGCTAGGTATACGTGATACTGCTATCATGCTAAGGAATTAAAAAAGAGAGAACTCTGTACTTTACAGTAAAAGACAGAAATGAAGGCACACAGGAAGATTTTCTTGATGTAGCTACAGTTTCAGCTAGTGCTCTGCTTTACTGTTGATTCAGATTGAATGTCAGAGCCTTAGAAAGTTAAATGCTGAATATTCAAACGTAATTTATAGCATTAAATGAGGATGGCTTATAAGTTTAACTAGCCTTAAGGGTGCTAAGTATTTCCAGCTGAGGCCAAAAGGACTTTCAGCTGGTAAGCAGTTCTTGTGATTGGGCCTGATCCTACTTACTGTACTTTTCTTGCACACCTAGTATTGCTGCCTTTTTCATAGGTATGAATTTCTTTGCTCACATCTTTTCATGCCTCATTTGCTAACTCTTCTGTTCTGCAAAATTGGCAGGATGACAGCAAGCAACTCCCTCATCCTTTTGTGTCAGGACTAATCCTCAGGGTTCTTTCTGATGTGTCTCCAAAAATACATATTCAGCTTAGGCTGAATGCTGATTTGATTTGTAGTATTAAAATGTGGACAGTGCAGACCACTTTCTGAATGTTTTCTGTCTCTTATAAAGAAACTGTTGTAGAGGTGTACGTGAACTGTTCCAGAGTTTTAAGCTCTCTGTCACATAAAAAATGTTTTTAAAATACAGCTCCACTTTAGCACATGCCTAAGTACTTGCTAAATCTCTACATTTGGCTTCATTTAGCATAGTTGGAGCTTTGCAACTAACAATTAGCTGACCAGTCATTTAACAAGCTGTGGTACTTAGTGTTCAGAATTGAGTTACTCTGCTTTGGTGTGATAGACAGATTTTTATTTTGGGTTCAGATTATATAGCTGGTTTTTACTTCAGTCTTCTCTTAGTCGAGGTGTGATTTAATTGAAATTTAGTTGCAATGATTGACAGTTGCTTTATTTGATACTTGTTTGTAAGCATTAATTTGTTACTTTTTCAGCATACAGACATTTGTCAGAAAAGAATGATACTATTGCTTTTGTCAATGAAAATGAGGCTATAAATGACTGTAATTTGGGATACGTTTCTGGTGTGAGCAAACAGCGTTCCCTTGGTGAGTTTTCTGCTATGGAAAACTGGGTTATTGTATCTTAGAAAAGACCCGTATTCCTCTAAAGAGGAGTGGCATTGTGCAACTCCTGGAAACTATAAAAAGAATCTAAATGTATGTGTATTTGTATTCAAAGTATGCCTCAGCATCTGCCATGTTGTTCCTCCTGGTTCACGCAAGGGACTGGAAATGGTTGGTTGCAGGCTCTGTTGCTGATTTATGTTATTTTTCTTTACCCTAGTTCTGTAGGTCATGAGATGAATGATTGAACTCTGTGCGCCTCAGTGCAGTCACTGGCCGATTTCTTCCCAGAGCTACCCTGTGCCCGCCACTGGTGCAGCTCTGTTAGGTCCTGAGCTGGTGGTACCAGCAGGCACCAAAGATGAAAATAAGTCACACAGATGTGCTACTTTGTATCTTACTGACAAGTACAAAAGGATTTAGCAAAATTACAACTCAAGGGTAGGCTGTGGGAGGAGGGAGATACAATGTATTCTTTCCTGCTAAAATGACAGTGTTAACATTCTTGGCAGCATCAGGGAGCTCCCCGGTAACTTCGGTTTATAGTTGAAAAATGCACTAAATAGCATATACTGTTTAATTCTGGGTTGCATTACACAACAGAAATCGATTGCCTCAGTGAAGCACATCTGCATTGCGAGAGTAAACCCTCCTGGGAAGCAAGTGCATCTTCCGCAGAAGTTGGAGTGAGGCGTGGCCAGGGCATTGCTATTTTGGCAAGCAAAGGGAGCCACTGTTGGAAAGCTGCCTCACCCTTCACTTTCCGTGGAACTTACCCTTTCTCCCTGTTTCAGGCAACAGCCACTGCCACTTGCTTCTTCTGGTGCTGGCGTGGGCCTGGAGATGCTTTCTGTGGTTGATTAAAGCATGAATATGGGTTTTGAGAGCCATGAAGATGACTTTGCTCTCTGGCAAAGTCATCTGCCTGTTTGTGATCCCTGAGCAGGACAGGCTATTAAGGAGAATAATGCAATTATTAGATAAGGAATGCAATTCAAAAATCGTCTGGAAGAACTAAGAAAGTGTTTTGATTTTTATTAAAAAAACCCAACCAACCAAACCAAACCAAGGCAAACCCACACCTCTGTGATAGTATCTTCTTTAACTCATAGGTCAGCAGTAGTTGATGACAGGTACAAAATTCCTGTCATTTTTATACTGTGTTTCATTTGGCTTCTTCCAAGCCTCTTGCTTGTGGGAAGCAAAATCAGGCTCCTGCTGTCTCAGTTCAGCTGAAGTTCTTCTGTCAGCCTGAAGCTTGGTTATTAACCCTCATATTCCTCTTGTCAGCATGCATTATTTTTTTATGGCAGTGTTGAGCAAAGACTCTCCAACAGCACCCGTAACAATGTAACTGGACCTCTCTGTCTGATAGAAATTATTCCCTCTTTAATAGGGGGCTCTGGATGCTTTCTCTGAAGCAGGCTGGGTGTCTGGTCAGCCAGTCTGAAATGTGGGTGCACAGAATTTCAGCTGCCACTGTAAGTAGTTATTCATGGTTTGCTGTTAAACTGCAAGACTGGAGTGAGTGAGATTCCCCAGGGGTCTGTCCTGGCTTTGGTAATACTCACTGTTTTCATTATTGAAATGATTGATGGAGCAGAGACAGTAGTTATTAAATTTACATAGGATAAGAAGCATGGAGGGGCTGCAGGCTTCTTGGAGGGCAGGCTTAAAGTTTAGACCTGCCCTGGCTAAGTGGAGGGGTGGTTTGAAAATGCCAGGATACAAACTTAGAAGCAGTGTATAGGGGTAGAAATACCCAGTTGCATGACACATTATGGAGAATGGCTGACTCGGTGGTCCTACAGAAGGTTTGTTAGCTGGAGTTGGGCTGTGCTGAAGGCAATTTGGCCTGGTTTAGTTGAATAGGGTGTTCAAAATCACAGCTGGTTCCCAGACCACCAGTGAAAACCAGCCTGCAGCATGTCCTGCTCTCCAGTCCCCTGGGAGCTGGGCTGCCAGTGCTCTGCTGAATGGGCAGCTCATCCTTCCCTTCCGTTCTTGCTTCCACTCCAACACTGGAGATGGTGGCCCTGCAGCTCCATCATGAGTGCCTGCAGGGAAGAGCCCCAGCTCTTCCAGGCCTCATCCATGTGTGTAGGACAGTGTATGTGAAGGGGATCATAGGCCTGAGACTGTGGGTGTCATACAATTGTACAAGAAACAAGGTTCACCCATCGCTGTCCCTCAAAAAAGCACTGTTTTGGGATGTGTAAAGAAAAGGCACAAAATAACCTGTCCACTCCACTCAGTATTGGAAATGGCTCAACATCTAGTTTGGGGCACGACATACTCAAGAGGCAGTTGGATGGCATCCAGGGAGAAGACAGTGAAAATGATCAAAGATTTGGAAAGCATGACCTGGGAAAGAAGATGAAAGAAATGGGATTGTTTAGTCTACAGGCAAGAAGGCCAGTAACAGACGTGATAGAAGTGTTCAAGTATGTGGAAGGTTCCTACAGGAAGAAAGGGAATAAATTGTACTGCACAACTGCAGGGGTTAGGATGAGAAGAAGTGCACTTAATTTGGAGGTGGCTAGGCTTAAGTAAACACTTAAGAAAACTTTAAAGTGATAAGGGTATTTTGATGCTGTAGTTATTTGCCTTTGAGAAAGCTATGGAAGGATCATCACTGGAGGTTTTTATAAAACAGACAAACCTCCTCCAGGAATATTTTGGGTGCTGCTTCAGGGAAGGAGGTGGAACACATGCTTCTGAAGGTCATTTCCCAGGAAATAATGAAGATTATTACTTTTTGTGATCCTGTGCACGTAGGTAATCTCAAATAACCCAACAAATAACTCCAAAGATAGTGGCAATTTGTTATTGCAGCATATCACTGGTAAATAGACAGCTGATATGCACAGAAGAGCAGTGACATTATCCTTCTGCTCTCTGTTCTAGGTTGTTGTTTTGTTTGGTTGTGTTTTTTTTTTTTTTTTTAAAAAAAAA
>NDXB01018305.1:5619-19348 GCA_002631895.1 Agapornis roseicollis
CTGCAAGCGCACACTGAAGCTGGCTCATGTTCATGTTCTCATCGACTACCACCCCCAAGTCCTTCTCAGCAGGGCTGCTCTCAATCTCCTCTTTGCCCAACCTGTAGCTGTGCCTGGGATTGCTCCGACCCAGGTGTAGGACCTTGCACTTGGCATGGTTAAACTTCATGAGGTTGGCATCAGCCCACAAGCTCACAAGTGTGTCAAGGTCCCTCTGGATGGCATTCCTTCCCTCCAGCGGATCCACCCAACCACACAGCTTGGTGTCATTGGCAAACTTGCTGAGGGCGCACTCAATCCCACTGTCCATGTCACCAACAAAGATGCTGAGCAAGGCCGGTCCCAACACCAATCCCTGAGGGACACCCCTCATTACTGTCCTCCAGCTGGACACTGAGCCATTGACCACAACTCTTTGCGTGCAGCCATCCAGCCAGTTCTTTATACACTGAGTGCCCCACCTATCAAATTGATGTCTCTCCAGTTTAGAGACAAGGATGTCGTGTGGGACAGTGTCGAACACTTTGCACAAGTCCAGGCAGATGACATCAACTGCTCTACCCCTGTCCATCAGTTCTGTAGCCCCATCGTAGAAGGCCACCAGATTGGTCAGGCAGGATTTCCCCTTAGTGAAGCCATGCTGGCTGTCACCAAGCACCTTGTTGTTTTTCATGTGCCTTAGCATGCCTTCCAGGAGAATCTGCTCCAAGATTTTGCCAGGCACAGAGGTGAGACTGACTGGTCTGTAATTCCCCGGGTCATCTATTTTCGCCTTCTTGAAAATGGGGGTTATATTTCCCCTTTTCCAGTCTTCAGGAACTTCACCTGATTGCCATGACCTCTCAAATATGATGGCCAGTGGCTTAGCAACTTCACGTGCCAGCTCCTTCAGGACCCGCAGATGAATTTCATCAGGTCCCATGGACTTGTGCATGTTCAGGTTCCTCTCAGGACTGTGTGATAATAATTTTCTTTGACCTGTAGAATGTCTGGCCATCAGCGTCTTTCATGTATGGAATCATTTGAAACACAGACCCAGAATCAGAAAACAGGCAAGAAACAATACATGTCCTCATGCCCTAAGCCTGTTGTGTATGATACTCATACAGCCTGTGTTCAGCACCCTTCAGGGATGAGCTGCTCTGTTCCCCTGGCGGGGGGTGCAAAACTTCACCAGCCAGACCGGGCACCCATAGCCAGCCTTCCTTCCAGCCAGCAGCCAGACTGCTTCTGTCCTTCTCAAAGCCATCAGCTCTCTACTTCATAACTCGGCAGAAACAAGGGAAAGCCCAGGAACCACTCTGAGGTTTTTAAATACCAGCTATGGAATTTCTTCCATCCATTCAGCAAGTATTTAACTGCTTACTTGAAGCAAAACAGTTTTGATGGGGAGAGCGAAAAACACCAGTGTTGGTATGTTCTGCAAATCAGCAAGGAAGTCACGTTTCTGAAAACAGGCTCAGGCCTCTGCTCTAAATCAAGAAGCAGAGTAATTCAGTCCTGAGGGGTCTCACTTCCTCACCCTCACAGTGAAGTTGGTGATTGCCTTTCTGCCCTGTGAGACCCACAGACTGTACGTAAGGGACTGTTAGCAATCTAGTACTAGAAAATCAAGGCTGCTTGTGCTGGAAATATCAGAGGGAAGCACCTCAGTAATATTTTGTGTGTTTTCTAGTTCATCACTATTACTTACCAAATTCAACTCTGAATGCATTTGGAAAGATGAAATTTGAAACTTTCTCAAAGCAAATGGTTGATCAGAAACGTTCACCCAACTCTGGCTTTTTGGCAGAAAGACTGAACTTAGTCTGAGGCACTGAATTAAAACTGTTTACAGGAGCAAGCTAGATGCCGCAGGCAGAAACAAAAATACCTATTCTCTCCCCTAGAACACAGACACAGACTAGAAAAGGAGAAAAAAACCCTTTTGCTAACTGCAGAGGACTTTACTTCTAGCTCAAAGTTTTTAGTGAAAGCAAAAGCAAAGCAAGAGAAATCAGTTGATTGGACAGCAGAGCAACTCTGACAAGGGATTTTGGGGAAGCAGTGTTTTCACCATTGGCAGCACTGCCCCCATCCCTTTCCCTATTGCTCTTGTCTCTCTACTCCTGTTCAGGATACAAATCAGTGCTCTCTCTGGCACTGTCTCAGCCCTGCTTCTCACACAGATTTCTTACTATTTTCCTGCCTACTGCTGCACTGAGAGCAATTTAAATACTTTTGTGTTGGAGCTCAAAACTCAGAAGTATGTTGAGATTATATTGCAGGCTCCCTACAACAGCAGAGAACAGAATTCTGTCTGATCAGACATTTCCTAGGACTATACCCTATGTTTTCATTTAATGTATGAACAAAAGTCAACAACACGTTCTAGTTTCTTGATTTATCTCAGTTTGCTATTGTAGAACTACCTGCTCAGTTCTGTGCATGGGTTGGATTAGTATTTCTTTAACTTCGTATGAAAAAGTGCTTAAATAAAATCTACATGGCTATTTACATGACTCCTCCTTTGAAGCCAAATAAGCAGCTTCACTGTCATCAGCAAGGCTAAAGACTGTGTATTGAACCAATTCAAACATTTATATCACATTTATGTGAGCAGCTAATAGATTGTGAGCAATGAGTCAGGTCTTTGCAAGAAGAGCTTAAGAATTTAGTTTAGTCACATCTGTTTCAAGTATTGATCAATACTGATGTCTCAGATGGGTGAAAGAAGTTTAAATCTATTCATCTGCAAACATGTTGTATAATTTATTCAACAATATTGTCATGGTCTTATTTCAAAGTAACGGTCTCACAATACATTGCAAAGAAACCCTGATTCATTGATTCCCGTACTCCCTTTTTGTGATGAAAGAGAACATATAAAAGACCCAGAACTTGGTAGATGTCCCTAGGAACATACTTAATCATACTTTCTTGTTATTTTCCACTTATTTTGAAGATAGAATATGAAGAGCATGTGCAGTTTATTTACCAGAGCTGCTTATTGTAGTGCATTGCAGTTTCCATACTTCGGCTCCAGAGCACATAGAGAGAAAAAAGGCCAGTACAGATGACTAGAGCCCAAAAACTAGTGCCAAACTTAGCTTGCACATTTCTTGCATGCATACATGCACAAAGAACAGAAGAATTTCTTGAAAATGCTGAACAACTCATATTCTTCAAGCTGAAGCTCTTTCATGTGAGACAGTAAATTCATTTGGCTATCTGAAAATAACTTACACCTGCAGATAGGTGCAGACTAGTTATACTATTTTCCTGTCAAAACCAGAAGGGAAACACATCAAACACAAACGTCTTCATCTGGAATGAAACACAGTATAACAAAACACAAAAGGAAGTTTTTTTTGTGCCTTTTAACACAAGAGTAAGCCATTAATCAATAGGACTACTCAGATCACAGAAGATTTGTGAGGATAGGCCCTAAATAAACTGCAATTTAATCAACCAGTCTCAGATTGCAAAGTCAACATTGGAGATCAATAAAGGCAGTTCATTGCCTTTACTTCAAATAAAACATTGTTTCACCCAATACCTCACACTTGAGAACTTCCCATAATTTCAGTTTTAATGTCAAGGAAATTACATAATTCCCAAGGCAAGGCATTAAGTAAGTATTTTTAAGATGATTCTATGAGCAGATCTGTGCATTCCCTTTAAGTAATTCACACACAAAGAAACTTCTTTTTTCTTCAAAATTACATAGAAAAAATTGTGTCAGCTAGCTAAAATAATAAATTTAATAAGATGCTCATGACAGCAATTATATCACAATTCAAGGTCACTCATTACACATCATTAAATTCATTATCAAGTAACTATTAAATCAAAAATATTATTTTAAATAAAGTGATATTTAGTACGATAGCTACTGACATCAGAGATTTCTATCAAATAGCAGAAAGCTTGAAAGATCACACCAAATGCTAAGCTGGATTGATAACATTTAGAAAACTATGCAAAATCTGATCTGCACAGTCTCAGACTCAGAGCCTGATGGGGATCTTCTGAAGCTGTGCTAGTGGAGTGATGGGCAGTACCATCCAGCTGCCCCCAGAGCCAGCCCTCACAGTAGCCAGGATGCTGCTTCATCTTATAAGGTTATACTTTAGCTACCCTTAAGTTCGATAGCATAATTATCTACTTGCTGCAGCAAACTGAGAGCTCAGTGCAGGCTGAAAAACCTGCCGGAGAAGCAGGCCAACCCAACGGAGTTCTGTGCCTCTACTGCTCTCCAGTCTGTAGTGGCTGAGCTGCTATCCATACCTCAATCTAACTAGCTAAAAGGTCACTGGGTAGCATCTACACAAGCTGCAAACACACCCTTGGCTAAAAGGCAGGCATGCTGTTAGCATCATCAAACACAGACCACCATATTCACCCATTAAGCTGTCAGCCATGCCATGCTGCAGCCCTGCTCAGAGGAGGGATGCTGCTGTTGAAGGTATGCAGCAGGAGGAGAGCTGTCAGCAAAGGGCAGATAAAGATCGCAAACAAACATTTCTAGTTGAGCTTTTGAGAGATGAGCACACCTTTAATTACTCTATCTTTGAAAGGCTTTGCCCCAGACTTGTGAAGATGAGCACAGCTGCCTTGTGCTTCTCTCTAGTTCACATTGTAACACCTAATGCCTGAAAAGATGGAAAACTACTGTGGAGATGGCTGCTGGGCTGAATGACAGCTTTAGCTAGCCTAAGTATGATGAAACTGGTGTGATGCTTCCTTTGCATCTGTTTGTGTTTTTCTAAGGAGCCTAACCTACACAGCCCCTGATCCAGAAAGCAAGACCTCCCTCTGGGTTTCTGCAATTAATATTTATCTACAATAATGAGAGCTCTGTGTCTGCTTGTCTTTGCATCCATCTGTGTTTACATAACCATTAATGAGAACGTAACTGGAACAATAATCAAACTTTAATTACAGAGGCATGCAATAGCATTCACGAGCCTTTATTTTACTTGTGACTTTTGTAAGTCCTCGCTTCTTTCTACAGAGAAATGAAGCAAGCTGAACAGAAAGATAAGAGGTATCTCATAGTTAAGGAGAAAAAAGGGAAGGGAAAAAAAAGAGGGAGGGAGAATAGAGGAAGAGGGAAGAGGAAGGAGAAAAGGATCTCTGACCAAGGAGCAGAACTCATCCTTCACGACTATTAATATATTATAGCAAAGACTTTGCTTCCAGACTGACTACAAAACACTGGCTGGCTGGTGTACAGCTGAGAATCACTACCTGTTCAAGTTAGATGTCAGAATAGCTCACAAACAGCTCACAGCTCACAAAGCCAAGGAAGGAAGCAGATACAAAGAGGATAGATTAAACATCAACAGTTCAGTGTCTGCATTCACACTTCACACATCTGATATTTCACCCTTTGTTATGGTAGCAGAAGGAAATGAAGTGTAACTGCGAGGCACAGTGAGTATCCAGTCCGTTGGATGCTGGTTTGTGAACAGAGCAGGTGAACTCATGGGTGCTTGTAAAGAAGAAAATGATAATAGGTTCCCCAGTTTCTCCAGTATACATGGCATTGTTGCTAAATCACCCTGGGTCTTAATGGTATGTGCAGCTTGTACCAACTTGCATAGCTGGATAGACATTTGTTGTATTATGCACATCAAGCCTAAAATTTCTCAAGAGAAAGATGTGACTGCAGGTGATATAAACAACCTTAACCTTGCAGTCTCTAGTAATGTCTTGGGTGGTTCAAGAGGTTATCTGCTCCTGCTGTACAGACTTCAGTACTTCTGCTGCAATGGACAAGGTAGCACCAGCTGGAAATCACTCTTCAGTCAGAATAAAATGCTAGATATTTTCACATGGAAGAGCAACAGCACAGCTTTTACTTTACACATTTCCTTTTTTCAACCAGTAGTTTAGAGTCCTACAGCAATATAATTCAAGTGGCTGTAGGGTGGATGGTGGCAGCAGAGCAGCTACAAGACATCAGGGAGATCTGACACAGCCTTATAATAATGAAAATAACATCATAAAACATCTGTTAGTGACTGTCACATTCTCAGAGCAAATACATGTGGTCACTTAAAGCTGAATTCATGCAAGGATGTTTTCTGAAGTAGTCCTTACCACAGGATCACATCTATGTGCTTCTGGGGAGCTTCACCCAACTCGTCACAAGATTTTGAGGCAGACAGTCTTTGTGATATAAGAGGAAAATGCAAGATTAGTTTCATCTTTGCACTTCAGACATTTGGCTAGACTTTAGCAGTCAGTGGAACTGTAGGCATGACTTAGTCTATCATAACAGGAATACAAAAAAAGCTAATTTCATAACCAAATGCATTTACCTGAAATGCAAGTTAGCCTTTAGCCTTTTTCTAGACATGTTAATCATATCCAGCCTACTCAGAAAAGTTCTTAGTTAAAAGTAATACAGAATAGCTCAAGTTCAAGTGCTGGCCAAGTTTCAGACCTCATATGTTTCTTGCTTCCTAGTTCTGATGTCCTGTCAGGGAGATGATGCCTTGAAATAAGCAGAAACAACCCCCGGGGAACAATTTCTCTGCCCAAGTCCCAAACTCTTGACCCAGTGCACCTGGCCAGAGCATACTGTGAAAATATCCTGACCCTCAAGGCCAACAAGGAACTCTAAGGCCAAACAAGAAACATGAGATAGCTTAAAAATACCTGTGCTCACACTCCCTTCCTTTCCCTGTCTTCATCAAAACCAAAACAGCTTTTTGCAGAAACTTTCAGCAGTAAAAATTCCTTGGAACAACTGCCTTTACCCAGCATTTCTCCCAGACTGAGATTCCCACTCTCCTTACAGACATTTTCACAAATAATGTCAGCTAACGAACCAGAGATAACAGGCAGAGAAGTATAAGCAAGGAGGTTCAGAGTTAGCAATTTTTGACACAAGTCCTAGGCAAACTGACACCATATAATGGGATGTATAACTGCAAGAGTGTGACAATAGAGAGGTTTATACTTTTATTTTCTACAGGTGATTTCCCTTCTTACTTCTGTAGCACCCTGAAGCAACAGCCATGGAGCAATATATGCATATATAACAGATGGTCTCAGAATAAGCACAAGGTTCAGCGTAATTGACCTTGCAGTGAACACCCTGAGAGTATGCACACAGTGATTTACAATGACAGCAAAGCACCAAAAGTTAATTTCCAGATTTATTCCTCTTTGAGGACACTCTAGAGTAACAGCTCAGTAATCTAAAAATAAAACCCATCTGGTGAAACTTAAAATTTGGGGATTAAATATTTATTATTTACATTTCACTGCTTTAGCATTCACAAACATTAGGCCAATAAAAGGATAAATCAGCTCCCTGAAATCATCAGGGGAGGATTAACCATCTCTCTTGAGCATGTTTAAAGAAAAAAATGTATCCTTTAAAGTTTGTATATCACAAAGTTCATCTCTAAGTCTAATTATTTCACACTTAAAATTTAAAAGAATTTCTGTGGTTTTCTGTTTCCTGTTTCTATTACATCCTATTGCTATCAATAATGTACAAACATAAACACAGATTGTCAACCTCATCCTGCGTTTCCTATTGAAAACAAAATAAAAGATGGCTTGGCCAAGTGGCTTTTGTAAGGAGTTTTTATCCCCAGGCTGGTTGTGCTACCCCAGCTGTGCCTGTACACCAAGATCAAATGAGCACTCCAGAGCCATCATTGTCCTATGTGAAATGATCTACTTATCTCCCATGCCATTGCAGACATCAAGGTTCAGAAGCTGTCAAAGCTTCTCAAAGCACAGGAGGACTCCTAAAGTGGCCCAGTTTCCTGACATTCATTCATGCCTGAGCCTGCTGGTCTCACATCCAACATAAACCTATTTTTTTATGGATCAGACTGCTGCCTGCTGTTCCCCAAATCTGCTCTCAAGTGTAAGATTCTGCAACTGTGTTCAAATAACACAGAAAGCCTGATGGATCACCCACTAGTCATGGTGGTGTAGAGTAGAAAAGTTCACTTCACCATATAAATCATAAGGTTTTCCACTGAGCATTGTTTAATGTCACAACAATTGTGGGAGACCTCCTCATCCATCTGGGAACTACTCTGTTGGTGGTATTTGATGAAAACATGATGAACTTAAGGCTCTAATACTGCCTTTTGGCAGGATATTCATAACAAAATTGTCTAGGTTCAGAAGAGTAGTCAGGGAATGGCTAGCCAATCTATGCTGTTTAAAAGAAAAGGGAAAAAACTAGAAATAAGTGAAATAATGAGATGGTCTGAAGTTCATAACAACTGTGAGGTTAATCTGTAGGTGCAGTGGGGAAATTAGATGGGAGAATTTCTAATATAAGAAGTGAACACTTTAAATTCTGAAATAGCATATACTTATTAAAAATAATAAAAAATAGTTAAGAAATCAGGCAAACATGAGTCCAAGGGAAATTAAGCCTTAATTAGGTAAAAACTGTCATTAGCTTACTCCAAAGAAACACCACCCAGGCTCTGTCAAGAGCTCTTTATCAATAAGAAGGCTGTAGCAAGGGGATTCCCTTCACACAGAACTTTACCATAGTCTTCAAGCAGACTTTGCATCTTCCAATATGCACAAAGGTCTTCCTGCCATGCCACAAGGCATGGTACATACATAATTATGATCTAATAATTAAGTCATTAAGGATAATAATGTTTAAAAAGCCATAAAAAGAAATAATTATAACTTAAAGCCACAGGAACATCACATGCGGCTTAGAGGAGATATTTGGCTAAATGCTACATAGCCTAGATTCGGCCACCCTGCTCATAAATATAGCCTAATGAGTTGGTTTGAAGCCATCTGGACATAAGTCTCTTGACTTTAGGGAGGTGACCCCTCCCTTTTTTATTCAACGTTATACAACAGTCCAAGGGACTATCCAAGCCTTAGAAAATGTATGCTATTAGGAATGTTTTGTGCAGATCTGCATTTTCTATGACCTTTGATGCAGGGAACATTGACTTCCCTGATTTTAATTGTCTTCTGCTATTGAGGGAGCGAAGCAAATACAATAATCGCATTTCAACAGACATTTCTTAGGAAACTGTCTGCCAAGCTGGACTCCACATTTAGAATATTTCTCTGGCATGCATACCATCCCACCCACCTTTGTTCTGAATACAATAAAGAGCACTCAGCAGAAGAGGAAGCAGAACACAGAAAAAGATCAAATGAAACACACAGAGAATGAGAAGGTCCTACCATGATGAAGATTCATCAGGACTTCACGTAAGAGGCATTCTCTCTCCCATTGCGGTCTCACAGATGATCCCCAAGGCTGGAAAAGTAGGCAATACATAAGACAAACTTACATGGAGAATAGTTAGCATGTTAAGTGTAACTACAGGCCTGTTATTGTTGTCTTATTTTTCTATTTATGGAAAAAGAACTTTATTCTGGACCAATTAATTTTTTAGAATTACAGAAGGAATTTAAAAGGAATGATCAGCCCAGGTGAAACTGCTTCTGCTGATGTCAGTGGAAAGGTTCCCTTTCCAATTCCAACTTCATAGTTAATGCAGAGTTTGAGGGACTGATGTGTATTATGAAAATCAAGACAATTTGGACCAATTAATAAAAATACAATCATTAAGGAATATTTAGGAACTTTCAGATCTAAAATTCTGAGAGTATGTTTGTAATCTTATACTTTGAAGGCTGCAGGGAGGTGTAAGGAAGGTGATGAGCAGCCCATAGTTATAGCTTATGGCAACAAAGTCAACAACCCTCATCTTAAGTCTTATCAAGAAGTGTCCTTCAGACTGCAATTATTGGGGCAGAGGTAACTGGTTCTCAAACTGAATAGTACCATCTGTCAATACACTATGGTGAAATTCTAGTTTTTGTTTAGCATAAACCAAACATTTAAGTATGAAAAGAACTTATAGGAACCAAGCTGCATATTCTTTCTAGACACTTCTGAAAATTATTTTGCTCAGAAACATTTATGTTTCTTTTGTAATCGGTTTAAAATCCTTACAAGATTTTTTTTTCTTGAATACATTCAGATTCACTCTTTCTCAGTATTAACTCAGATTATTTCTACCATGAAAGAAAGTAATTTCCCCTCTACTTTCAAACTGGATGTGTGTAGACAGACTTTCCCCAAACACTGGATATGAAGGACTGGCCAAAATCTTTTGATGTTGGATGGACTGTGAATAAGAAATGGCCAAAATAGTATATATTTCAAAAGCAGGAGAAGATTATACAAAGGAGTCTGTAAAAACTGGATATTCCCATTCAAAGAAGATCTTACATTCTTATGACATACATTTCATTGTCTGCACAGAACTGTCCCAAAAGGTTCTTGCTGTCACCATGTCTTCTTTTAAGCCTTGAATACCATTTTGCAAAGTGACATGTAGGTTTATTTATGAAGTAATTTGCAATGTGAATGTATCAACAGTGCCTTTTAATAAGGGACTTACATACTTCCTGAAGAATTTGTTTTCTAGAGTCCTTTCTGAGAATTCTGATTTACACATCACTAGTATCAGTTTGCCAATATATTGAAGTGCTTACTTTATATGGGATGATTTTTCCTCTCCTTTTCTAAGGGATGGATAGAAACAATAAAGTTTGTGATTTCAAATTACATATAAACATAAATGTAGCTCTTATGGCCTGTTGCTCTATTGTCAGTTTCTGCCTTCATGGTTAAATGGCAGAGCTTTGACTATATCCCCAGACATTGAAGTCTGTAATACTGGAGAAAACTAGCTATATAAACCTAGATTATATATGTAAAATATGTTGCTATTTATACAGAAAATGCTAGCAAAAAAGTTGCAGGGCAGCATCAAAGACAATTACATAAATGTTCACAGGCAATTTTCTGATACATTATGAAACTTGTTATATCTTGTAAATCAAAAAAGTTTCAAAAGACAAAATACATTTTACATGTCTTTCACTTATAAATACTGCCAAATCAGATAAGAAATATTTTCCATTGCTAACCTGGGCCAAGAATGCTAATTAACAGTACAGTTCAAAAGGGTCTCACTGAAAATAGCTGTTCTAAATATGTGGTTAGATTAGGCTGTCTAAACATTTGTAAAAGCTCAAGGAAAGCTATCTGGAAAGGCTATCTTTCATTTGTAATTGTAATATTTTCATAGAGTATGACTTTTATTGGCTACTGCATTTAATCCCCTTTGGGTCTGCTTCCCTTATTCCAGTACTGAGGATTAAGCAATAATTCCCAGTATCATGAGACATACAGACCAGGCCAATTAAAATATAACATAAGTATTAAAATTTTGATTACTGCTTCTTTTTTTGGTTGGACATGTTGAGCAGATATTCAGATCAGTGTCCTCTTAGCAAGGGAATTAGGACTGCAGACATGAACATAGGAAAACTGTGTCTCTATACTCTGATCAACCTAATCATGCCTTTAGTACGTAGAGAGTATAGGAGAGCTAGAAGTCAGATGCTGCAGTGCAACATCTAAGTGACACTGCTGGAAAGCATACTCTCAGGAGCACAGCTTTGCCCCTCATGTTGCTCTCCAGGGGTGGCCCCTGTGCTCCCCTAACAGTGTGCAGATGGGTAACCCTGATGAGATAAAACGGATCTAAATCAGTTCCAACAAGTGGCAAAACAGATCTGATTGATAGATGACATTGAGCATGTGAATAATAAGCTTGTAACAGAAACCTCTTCTTTGGGCATATTTTCTTTAAAGCACAGTAGTGTCAGTAATACTCAGAGACTGAAGAGGAAATGAAAGCAGTGAGCTGTCAATCCACCATACATTGTTCTGCTCAACCACAGACTTTTGCAGTTTTTAAAAGCAGCATCTCACATATTGGCAACTCTTGTCATCTTGTCATTCACCAGAATGCCATTTTTGTAGAGCTGAATAGAAGCTTCAAGGAGAATCGCATACAGCTTCACCAACATTTCCACTGCCGGGCTTGGTGTGAATGAAAGGTGTCAGCACTGAAACACAGCTAGACACAAAAATCACTGTACCAAGTTTTAAAAAATATATAGGATGGGCTGCAGTGAACAGGAGTCAGGGGTTTCGCAGACTTGAACAGTGAGCACAGACACCTTTTTGGATAATGCCTGGAAGACTTAGGTACTGTTGCCATCTGAAGGACAGACAGAAAAGGTTTAGATAGGTGTCTTTCCTCCTTGCTTCCAACCTCACTGGCAGAAACGAGGTAGCATAACAAATTTGGAGTATTCTTAACATGGCATTACAACTTGCTTGCAGTCGACAAGGTAATTTTGGACAGTGACCAACTTTCCCAGGAGAGCATTGCACCTCCTTCAGAGGCAGTGCTAAGGGGACATGTGTGTGTGTGTGTGTAAGCCCTGACAGACAACTGCAGCTCCGTATATGCTACTTCTAACTTTGGTGCAAATCTACCCATGCGCACATGTACACATGTGCTCTGAACAAGCACACTGGAGTAAATATCAAAGCAGTATTTCCAGCTTTGGCTGTGGGGAATCTAGCAGGCCTGTTCATTGAAAATCTGAAGCCTNAAGGTAATTTTGGACAGTGACCAACTTTCCCAGGGGAGCATTGCACCTCCTTCACAGGCAGTGCTAAGGGGACATGTGTGTGTGTGTGTAAGCCCTGACAGACAACTGCAGCTCTGTATATGCTACTTCTAACTTTGGTGCAAATCTACCCATGCGCACATGTACACATGTGCTCTGAACAAGCACACTGGAGTAAATATCAAAGCAGTATTTCCAGCTTTGGCTGTGGGGAATCTAGCAGGCCTGTTCATTGAAAATCTGAAGCCTAACTTAACCTCTGCAAATCCCTGCAGTAAGACAAATCACACAATATCCAAGGGAATTACTGGTACCTATGACTGGATTAATTTCTTCTAACGTTGGACTTTTACAGACAAGTATATGGTTTATCAGACCAAATACACAAAACATGTGATTTGAAATAAGGACTGTCCTAGCAAGCCTGTTTGCATCCGCTACAGTGAGGTCAGGGTGACTCAGGAGCAGATGGATGCTGTCTTCAGGGCTGCAAGCAACTCCTTCAACTGTCCTTCAGCCATGTGGTAAAAGCAGAATGTTTTCCAGATGCATTTTTCTTCTGCTTCTCATATACTGCCTGGAAAATGTCAATTTCCTAGAAACATTTTAAGCTATTTTAAGCATGTAAGGAAATTACTTCCATTTTTCACAGAATTCACAGAGTATCCCACCCCGGGTGGTTGCCTCACCTGAACTGAAATATTTCTACCCTGTGTCTTTCTTTCCTCAAGGTGGAAGGTAGTCTTCTAAAGCTTTCTGCAGGTTCCTTAAGCTTTTAGACGCACTATTTCTTTAATGACTTCTAACAAATCCCTTTCTGCCTTAGTTGCTATCCAGTAACATTAATCTGTAGCAAAGAATTTCTCTCTAGATCAGTTCACTCCCTTTTTGATTCAGTCTTTCTGTTTTGGCAAAACATATTGCTTTCATCTTTATAAGCTTCCCCCCACTTATTAACTACAGTTGTTTCAGAGTCACACCTTAACCATGCAGACTGCAGCAGTGATTGCTTTAATGTAACGAAGCAGCTGTTGTTCTGTATTGAACTATCCTGCAATACTACTGGGAGAAGTAACTGCATTTAATAGGTGCAAGCTCCTACACCTGGGTTGGAGCTACAGGTTGGGCAAAGAGGAGATTGAGAGCAGACCTGCAGAGGAGGACTTGGGGGTGGTGGTCGATGAGAACATGAACATGAGCTGGCTTCAGTGTGCGCTTGCAG
>NDXB01018307.1:0-33536 GCA_002631895.1 Agapornis roseicollis
ACCTCCTTCAACCTGCTGGTCACGCTCTTTTTGATGCAGCCCAGGATACAGTTGGCTTTCTGGTCTTTAAATCAGCTTTGTTTCTCCCATACGCATGAACCTCTGTTGAGGAGGAGCGGAGTTCAGGCTGGCAAGGACACTTGGGTCACATTTTGGTTATGTTTATTCTCCACACTCCTGAAAAGCGCTTCCAGTAGTTTACATGGTTACACATGGTCATCACCACAGCCACAGACCAGACTAGCACACGCACGTCTGGGCACCAGTGTCTACTTCTGTTTTAGCTAAGTCAGAGGAAGCCTTCCCATGGAAAGATATCTTTAATGAGATTCCCTCATATAAAAGAGTACCCACAGGGAAACAGGAGCCAAAGAACCACAAACAGGACCATCATCCAGAAAAATTTTACCCAGATTCTGTCCCTAGACACCAAGGTAATGGTGACAGGCCAGAAAGAGTTGCCCGAATCGTCTATGCTCTTTGCCTGCCTGCACCCATATAAGTTGCCTTTCAGCTCCTTCCCTTCTCCTCCTCATGTCTTGTTGCTGCAGTTTCCATTTTATACGATTGAAATCTTAGCTTTACTCTTTGGGCTCCCCATCACTGATAATAACCACAGCCTGACTTTGTTCCACAGCACATTCTCCTCTTTTCTATCCAAGGGGACACTACCTGAGACAAGAAGTTACTTACTTCTGAGAACAAAAAAACAATTGTCCTGATGTACTGTACCACCAAAACCAAAATCCAGTAACTCCAGTCAGCCTGTGCTACCACTGGTAACATAGCAAAGCTTAGATCAGCAGGCTCTCTAAGAACATTTATCAAGCTTTCAGCTAAAACAGGGACAGAGGTACCATAGTATCATTAAGGAAGCTGCCACTTTCCCCCCTCCTCTCCACTTCTTTTTGGCCTTTGGAAAAAGCACAGTCATAGCTCCATCTCATCTGTTGCACAAGAATTGAAGTTTTCATAGAGAATTCCAGAGTGAGTTGGTAGCAGATTGTTCCAACATGAGCCTTCAGCAGTTCTCTTTGCTTTGTTTTCTTTTTTGTTTATTTTCTTTGATTTATATTTGTGTCCCACTGCCTTCTTGTTTCAGCATTTTTGTGCCATAGATTCTGGACATCTTGTGAGCTTCTGATTTAAGAAAAGAAAGAAAGAACCCACCATTATTATCTAAAGTAAACAGGATTTTCCCCCTTCACTGTTCCAGGAAACAGAAATTCTTCCCAAACCCATAATTAAGGAAAAGCCAGAAAGAGTTCAGACTTTATGAGTGAAGCAAATAAGCTGTTACAGGCATTAAAAACATTGTGGAATTTAGCTTATGAAGTTCTAGATCTTGTTGTAGAATAGAAACTACTGAGGAACAGTGTTCCCAAATGTACCCAAAGCATTTCAAATAGCTTTTAAATAGATTTACAATCAAAGGTATGGAATATAAGACTTCAGTGCTTGATTCTGCTTTTCCACCTGCTGTTTGTAATCACTGTAACTTCAGGTAGATGTCTATCTTGACAATTCTGTTTCTTGCCCATAGTCTCTTCACTTTGGGCTGTACTGACCATTCATATTACCATGTCTCATTTTTTTATACTCCTGTTTGTGGTTCAATGCCCAAGCAAGGCCTTTAAGGAAAATTTGGAGGTGGATTGAGAGGCAGCAGAGGGAGCATCACAATAGCTCCCATGTGGGATCGTTTCTTGCAAGAAGAATCCAGAGATTTCAGCTAGTCTCATGATTCTATTGTTTTAAGAGACATGCATGCCTGCACTAAGCATGCTTACATCGTTTTACTACATTTTCCATGCAGACAATGGATTTTTTGCAAAGGTCATTGGATCCAAACCAGTCACCACTGGGAATATAAATTGCATATTTTTCATGTTGAATCATGGTGGGGGGTATGAGAAAGGCAGACATGAAAAAAAAAGAGACAGATTTGCAGCTTTTATATTTTTCTTATTTGCGATTAGTATGGCTACTTCTCTTTGTAACATCAATACTTCTGCTTCTTCTATAATGTTTGAAACCCAGTGATCTCAAAATACAGGAAAAAGAAAGTAAGTACTAGTAAATCCCAGCAAAGCAAACTGATGTACACATGCCAACACACCAAATATGTACAGGGGGAAAAAATATTATTTCAAGAACTAATGCTTGATATGTCCCCAAGCACCTGAAAACAGTTTTTGCCCTCCAGTAAAACTCAGGATACCTAGGGAGAAATCCAGACCTCCACCACTGGGAACATAACTTCAGCAGAGTCACTGTTTCATAATGGAGGGGGCTAATGCTTCTGTACCTCTCAACTGCATCAGTAATAAGCTTTTCTTCAGTGGTTCAATCTCTTTCTGAGTTTCACCTACCCACAAAGGCTTACAGGCACTAACTACCATTTGATTTCTCTCCCACTGGGGGATGTTAATGGCTCTAAGTCCAGGACCAAGTCTGCCACTGAGAGGAATTTGTCCCCTAGAAGCACTGTCAAAAAGGAGCCCAGCCTGCAATGGTGATTCCACCATTCATTCAACAAGCTGAAAACACAACTCTTGTATATCCATCAAAGTCCATTTTAATTGGGAGCCTAAAGCTATTTTACTCATCAGTAATAAAGGAGCAATTAAGTTTGCAGCCAAAAATGAATTAATGAGATACTGCAAACAAGCTAATTAACTCCTTCATGGGTATTCAGATAGAAACCATGCAAAACCCCACAGGGCTCACGAATTACTTCAGGGGTCTGACTAAAATGAAACAAGAAAACAGAAAACCACAACATTTGGAGCAAAGGCTTGAAGTCTGTCATTAAGCCATCTCCTCTCACATACAGTGAGCATAGGAAGCTATATATGACACCATGTGCATGGAAACAATCCATTGTACATGGGGATAGTAGCGTCAAATCTGGTAGCACTAACTCAAATTGGATGGGTTTGCTCCAACACCCTTGGCAAATGCTCTTTGTGCTCTCTCCTCACTATAAGCAGAAGAGTTTGGCAAAGGAGTTGGTCTGTTTAAACACACTCTGAAGGGAAGTAGAGGTTTTGTATGGACAGCCAGCGAAAGGCAGTGTGAGGTATGTGACATTGTGCAGTACCTGGCCAAGGCTGACTTACATGGCAACATTTGAGGAAGAACAAAAGGGTCTCTGTGCATATGTTAAGCAGGTTAAACTGTCATCCTTGACAATTTGCATTAACTGTGCAATATTTCATTGCCACTAGCTCAGGAATCCATAAAACCACTGGGCCCAGTTTACTAATCCCCATGCTTTGGTCATTTATGGCCATGCAAAGGATGGGTAAAATTTGACTATACTGAGGCTTTTTGTTCTGGTACAAACATTATGGTTGAACTTTAGAGCAACAGAGAAGCAGAGGAACCAGCCCTTTCTACAGAATCCAGCTGCTTTTCAAATCTCAAAACCTTGGGCTCTTTTTAAGGAAAACCCCAAAGGTTTCCAGCACTTACAATGGAATCCAAGCCTACAGAATGTAATAGTCAATCCAGGAAAGCCATTTCAACATTGTGTTTCAAAGAGGTTACTGTAAACAAAGAGGGAGCCCACAGAACAATATGATTCTTGATTCTCATTTAAGTAGTAGGAACACAGAAAAGCCTCAGAGGTGGAGACATTTGTATTTATGTCGAGTGCTCCTTTTTACTCCATTACATTGGAAATGGTGAGGTGGATTTTCTCTTTTGTGTAGATTAGCCCTTGCCTCTTACACCACCCCTGCTACAACACCACGACCACTAAAACATGAGGACACTTTCTGAAAGATGTAGAGTCATTACAGTATTTGTTTATAATTAATATCATGGTAATGAAGCCTGACCTCATGGCAGTTCACAGCGGCCACAACCAGATTTATTGGAATTTGTCTGAAGTCACAGAGGAATGAGATCAGAATCAGGCCCTGAGGACAGCATTTATATATGACAGCTTGTCCGGAACCTGACCTCATAAGTCTTTTTATTTGGATTCAGTCTGCAGCAAGACTTTTGCTTCTCATTCATAAACACACACAGCTTTTACTTTTTCCTGTTAAGGTAAGCTAGGGCCAGAGACCACCACACAGAGACAGGTGGAATAAGCAGCCAGACAATGCATTCTTATTGACAAGATTACAGAAAAATCCTTGCTTTTTTCCCCTCGCTATATGCTTGGCTAAACAGATTACCAAGCCTATAAAACATTATTTTGCAAGAAATAAAGTTTGGGATTCATCTTGTCAAGATGATGGCTAAGTCATCTCTCTGCCTGTCAACTCAAATAATACTTGCAGCTTGACAGAAAGCATTTGTTAACTAACTTGAAGAGCAAAAATATTTACTGCATGCAACATGCTCTCCTACAGTAAATATGTTAATGCTTATTGTGGTCACTAAGCCAATCTCTCTAAAACTTCATAGCACTTTGGAATGAAGATATACAACTTTTAACACTTCAAACCACCTTTATTCCCAGTTCGATTATTCTGCTTGCATCTCTTCATTTCTCTTTCTAATTTATTTTCACTGATTTAAGAGAAGGGCTCATGAAGTCACCAGCACATCCAAAGCTTATATATGTTCTGAATACCAGACTATGATCCCACTGTTTGCACGTGTCTGTTACAGCTATAGCTTTCTACTGTCTCAGCCAATAGTTTGCTGCAGTTTGCCCTGTGGGAGATAAGGCACAGCATAATCTAGGTATTCTGCAGGTCCTGAGGCTGTTGAAATGCATCTGCTATCTCTTGGAATAAAAAGAAACTCCCCCAAAAAAGAAGCAAAAGGCTCCAAACTGATTTTCAGCTGTATCAAAACATAAAGCAAAAAAAAAAGGGCAAAGTAACTACTGACTTCTGGTTTTAGTATTCCCAAAGTTTCTTATTCAGTGTTATAAGAGTAAAAAAAGTGAGCCTTTCTGGCTCATATAAAAAAGAATGAGTATAGATCATTTGTTTAAATCACAAGCCCATCTAATGTTAGTGTCAAACGTAGTACTAATATCCTGCTTCTAAAGAGAACAGCGACAAGAAGGCTTCCCTTCTGCTGAGAGAAATACCCACGTGTATTCCACCTCTGCCAATCAAGGAGATGCAGTTAGAAAAATACATTACAACCACACTAAATACAGCCCAGTAGGAAAACTGGAAGTGGAAGAACTAGATTCAGGGGCACCTGGATTTCATTCTGGTTTGGTCACTGACTTCAACAGAATGAAGTGACTGCCTCTTTGCCTGCTCTCCTCCTCCTCCTTCTAGTAAATAAATCATAGTCATAGCTTATTATAAATAGCATTTACACCGCAGGAATATTACACTGACATGCAAGTTTACTGTCAGGTCTAACATTTAAAGCACACACTGAGCAGGGCAAAGTCCTGTTAACAGTCATAAAGTGGTGGGGTTTGAGATGTACTGATACAGCAGTGCTTTGGTCTCAGTTTTATATTTTACAGCCACCCTCTTCTGCTGTTATCAAAATGTGGTTTATAACTGCCAGCTCTGAGGAGTTCCTCTGCACAAGCTTCTGCCAAGCTTATGCAACATCCCCTACACAGCATTTTCTCCTGCACTGCATGTGGTAGATGGTGTTGACTTTGACAAAGAAAGCATTAAGGTTTCTTAAAAGTCTGCAAGCACTTGCTTTCCTAGCTGGTCCTTTGGGCTGAATGGCACTTGCTTTCCCTAAAAGCAGCAAAGGTGCTCTGACATGAGTTCTTCCACTTCTCTGATTAACAAATATTTGCATTTCTCGATGAGTTTATGTTTTTCTTAAGGAAAAATATCAGTCTAACTCTACACAAGAGGTCTAGAGCATGTTTATCAGCACGAATTCACACAAAATACCAATACAGGACCCATGCTTCTCAACCTCATCCCAGAGGGATCTGTCACTTTTCATTCACAGCACCAAACCTTCCATTCCTACAGATTCCTGGAATGCTTTTCACATGCTACAGCAGAGGCTGATGAATCGATGATGGTCCCGCTCTGCTCTCTCTCAGCTGGCTCTTGCTCATTGCAGCTAAAGCAAGGCAAGTCTCTCTCCACCTCCCTTACAGTACAGATTCATTTACATTGACTGTCTGACACAATTTAGACTGGATTAAACTGCTGCGCAACTGCATCTCAAATTGACTTACACCCTTACACACTTCCACTCCCTTTGCGTGGCACACGCCTGACCGTACACTGTGTCAGGCAGAAAGGTAGTTTCAAACTGAAAGAAAAGAACAAAAAAAAAAGGCAAAGCAGAGCACTTCAGCTGGCTTAGTGAGCTAGATCAGCCCCAGATGTGGAGCAAGAGCAAAGCTCTATAGAGTTACTGGGGAAGAGTCATTTCAGTGCTGAGTTAGATGGTCTCAGACTGAGATGGCTTCATATCCTGAGGTTATTTGGAAAATGGGACTATGAATTTAAGTGCCATTGTCAGGGCACGGACACAAACCAGGTGCTTCCAGCTAATGAATAGCAATGCCAGACCATCCATTGAGACAGTCTGCCTGTGCATTCTTTGCTCACAGCAAGTACAAGGTAACTTGAGCTACCCTAACCTTCAGGGTTCAGGCTTAACCTTGAAGTGTAAATGGCATGGGTTTAAACCTTCAGTCCCTCTACGTTAACTGGATATTTCTCCCATTTGCTAATGGCATTCAAAGAGACCAGCTGACAAGGTGGCCTCTCACATTGAGTGCATAACACATCTCAGATCTATAGAATAGTGATTATTAAGTCTTCTCAATAGGTGACCAAGACCCATCTCTTGGAGCCTCCCTAGAGGGGCTGCAGAGCAGAGACACTGTACTGGTATAATAGAACAAGTATTGAAGGGAGACACACAGCCAGAGACAAAGCAGTCTGGCTGAACTATGGTTTTAGTTTTAGCCTGAATTCAAACTTTAACATGTGCAGAAATTTACTTAGAATTATTCCCATTAAAAAAAAAAAAAAAGAAAAAAAAAAAAAAAGAAAAAAAAAAAAAAAGAAAAAAAAAAAAAAAGAAAAAAAAAAAAAAAGAAAAAAAAAAAAAAAGAAAAAAAAAAAAAAAGAAAAAAAAAAAAAAAGAAAAAAAAAAAAAAAAAAAAAAAAAGGAAAAAAGATTGAGCCATTCCAAGCAATTTCCCAAGAAAAGGTATAAAAACTTGATCTACACATTCCCAAACAGGCTATAATGAGCAGAAGCTGAACTATTTTAATCATTGAAAGCAGCAGAGGAAGAACAGGTTTCACTCATTACTCCTGAATGAGCCTCTCTGTACTTTAGGAAACTAAAACCAAAATGCTACTTCTTTTTCTTACAAAACCATTCTGTGATCTCACTGAAGAAACAGCCAGTTGCAGTTCAACTTAGAATCATAGAATAGTTAGGGTTGAAAGGACCTTAAGATCATATAGTTCCAACCCCTCTGCCATGAGCAGGGATACCTCCCACTAAACCATGTCGCCCAAGGCTCTGTCCAGCTAGAAAACACAGACACATATTGCTCGTGTGCTCTATCAGACCACCACTGAATTCACTTATATCCTCCAGAGAAGAAAGGTACATCATATCACCTTGTAACTTTAGAGGCATTAAAGAAACTCACCCCTGCTTGAGCTTGAGGTGTCAGAGCCACCCTTTTGAACCACTGTGGTTTGCAGCAAGGAAAGAAAATATCTTCAACAAAATAACCCATACAGCAGGCAAGGCAAGAGGGGGAGAGATGTGGAAAGAAAAGGAACAAAAATGTTCCAAACACGAACAGATCCCAGAGAACATTACATTATTACATCAGTTCTCCTCCCAGCTTTACTTAAAACACACGTGCCATCGCTGCCAGCTCTGTGGTTAGTGGAAAATGTGACTGCAGCTTCCATGGGTGTGGGCTGTGTTAAAAAGAAAAGAAAGAAAATCCAGGACCCTTTTTTGGCACAGCTGAATTTGACAGCAGATGGAAGGAACAAGTATAGCATATTTGCACAGAACCCTTGTGCTTTGGCAGGGAGGAGAATCCTGGGTGACTCACTGAGCTATGTTCCTCAGCAGAAGCATACATAGCACTTCAGTACAGAGGAGAATACAAAGCACAGCATAAAGCACAAAACGGTATACTTCCACTCCTATGCAAACAGCCGTAAGATTATCAGTGAAAAAGCAGTCCTTAGAAATAAATTATTTAGGTCAACAAGTATTTCAGCTTTGACTCCAAGAGCAAGGACATGTGGTGTGAACATTCATCCTGGAAACAAACTTACCTGGGTATCTTTGATTTAAAGACAAGGCAGCAAACACCTCTCAGACTGTTACGGTACAAGTGTTTCAAAATCAGAGCCAAAAAAACAAGCAGCATTCAAATCTCCAGCAAAGCCAAAGCTCTACACTCTCATCAAGGACTGGATTTTGTGTGTGCATGTGCAAAAGGAGCAAAGATACAGGCTGAAAGTCACCTAGATGATTTTCTGGGCACCTGAACAGCAATGCACCATCTGACACTATGCAATTAGTCACCATGTCAGTTGATGTTTGACTTCTAGAAAAGAGTGTTTTCACAAAGGCCTAGGGTTACCATTCAAAAGGCAGCAGTCAGCTATTTTGAGGACTTAAAAAACTAAAGATTTTAAAGATAAGATGATACAGTTATTTTCTTCTGTTTGTCTTGTAGAGGTTTAGGGCTCACTTTTCCAGCTTCTCCAAAGTTGTTGGCTCTAATCAAGAGGTGAATTGTTCCAGGAGATCTCCTTAAGAAAAGCACCAAATACCAAAAAAAAAAAAAAGAGTGATAAACTTGTTCCCAGGGGCCCTCTATATCAGTAACTCAAGCCCAGGTCTGACACATGAATGCAGTCATACCCACTAGCAGTAACAACAGCATTTCTGGCCTCTACTCACCACAGGCTGAGTCACGGTGGCCCACAGAGCATCCCACATGTGTGTTCACAACACCAGGACTGCACGAGAATGACCAGAAGTGGCCAGGTGTTGCAGAGAGGGCATTAGTGTGGACTTTTCCCAGAGGATGCTCCCTCCTGAAGGGCTATGAACAACCTGCCAGGCTACCTACATGAACCACTGGGGAGTATGAAGGACCAGGTCTCAACTGGCCTCCTCCCAGTAATGACCCTCCACCTCTGCAGCTGCACTTTGTTCTTTTTCCTTCTATTTTCAGGCTACAATTATGTGATGTAAGCACAGTAAGAGCTGCGGCTTATGATTATCATTTTTCCTTGGTGAATGGGTAGCAATGAAGCCCAATTTAAAGAATAGCACCAGCAGTGAGGCGCAAAGCACAGTGAAGCCACTCCTCAACCTCATAACACTGCACACTCAAAAACTATCGGAGACACACCAAAGTGACCTTGATGAAAGGTGCCTCAAGGAAAAGTCAGGTCAGGTAGTATTTTCAGTCCAATGCAATTCCTAAATAATGCAATTTTCCCAGATACCAATTGTTGGATAACAAAATGAACCCATACATTTAATTCTGCAGACACCACAGTAAGGATCAGCAGAGCATCAGCCACTTGCAAACTGCCTGTCTACACCAATGGTAATATTTAAATATAAATAATATTTAACCACATTATACATAAGAGTGAAGTTGTTCTGGTGACAAATTCTGGACACAAACAAATGGTAGTGCAAAAAAGCCTCACCTGATATTTATTGTGTGTAAATCTAGAATGTCAATCAGAAATCTTGGGTGACAAGACACAGGCATGTTTAAAAACATTTCTTGGTATCTGCAAATATGATCGGATTTCAAATCTGATACAAGCGAAGACATAATCTGAATCCAAGTCTTAAAACACCTCATGAAACAAAGTTCCAAGACACAAAGAGAAAGGGGGGCTCTCTTTGTTGCTTTTGGTTGGGTTTTTCGAACTTAAAAAAGGCCTGTTCACTTGAGGCATTCCCCACTGGACACTAACCCTTTGATGAGTGTCAAGAGGGCAATTATCTCTAAAATGGACCTTTGCATATCATGGGTCCCACATTCTAAATTCAGTCTGAAAAGCATCAGGAAAAAAATGATTCAGACATCAACAGTGAATTGACCAAAGGTTTCTGTGTTACAGATACACCACTGTTTCATTTTATATGGCCTTAGGAAGCATGCAGTCATTTGACCTACCAAGCAGCAAGCAAAGCCTAATTGTCACTTGTACTTTGCCATGCCATTTAATTCCAAAGGTTTCCTGAACTCTTCCAGGAGCTATGCTAATGTTCGAGTTTTACTCTTGTCAGTATCAATTGGACTCTTATTAAAACAAAGCTGTCAAAATTGTTTTGGTGCCCCTTTCTCTGACATCTGCTCAGTTTCCCCTGTTGTCATCTTTACTGTGGGAAATGAGATTAAGAAAACTCCTCACAAAACCCCATCCTAACTACATTTATCTGGAAGAGCTATTGTGCAGAGATGAGAATTGAGGTTTAGAGTCTGTTCAAGGCAACTCTTTATGAGGATAAAGTGCTATTCCCTAAAGAGTCCTACTAGCTCTAAACTACATTTCCTCCATTTCCATGCTGATCACAAGAATCAGAGGTGACAATCAGAGTAAGAGTTTACAAATCATATCCTTACCCACCTTGTTTTAGGAACCTACAGGATTTTAGGTTACATTCTGCTTCCCATTTTTCCCAGTCTGTTTGGGGCAGGGGAAAACTGACCTTACAAACTACCACTAGATGCAGTAAAGGCTAACATACATGGGTGAATATTGTTGAAGACTGGAGGCATATCTCATTCAGTCAGTGTACCACAAAGACAGCAATCTCAGCAACAGAGACACAGCCCATTGAGAGGGATTATAGCTTCAGCTGCTCCAGGTAGGTAGATCCACTAGCAAACATGAACTGAGCTTCTAAGAATGACTGGAAATAAGGCCATACATATAGTTCACTTTTCCAGCAATGACGTTCACCATCATTCACAAGTATCTACAATCAGTTAACATTGCCTTAAGCTGTGTAAATTTACAAAGGATACTAAATTTCTCTAGATCTAAGTGAGACCAGAATTCAGTATTTTTAAACTGATATTTTATTTAATATTTAATCAGTATTTTAATTTATTTTAACATAACTAAAATTGAAATACATACAAAAGGAAAGCTTGCACAGAATCACTCCAAGCTTTCTTCATTGTAACATCCATAAACTCCAACTTGGAGGTGTGGAAATGAAGAAATTTGGTGTACCCTATGCCCAGTCCCCGGTTTCCATGCTAAGTGCCAAACATGGAAGTCTGTGCAAAATTAAAAGCATGGATCAGTCACTCCTGGTTTCAATTAAAAGACACTTTGTCTAACTGTGAAACAATAGCAGCTTTGAAACACCCTATTCTGTAAGCATTTGGCAGATGTTAAATATATAAAAAAGGGGAGCCTAAACTCCGTTTTTCTTTAAGATATAGGCAACATTAATATATTAATCTACTTAAGACCCTCTGCTGTAACCCAGAAAATTTCAAAGGTATGAAGAGGCCAGACACCACCACCCCCATGTCAAACCGTCAAGTTTTGTAATCAGCTTCACGGTTTCTGAAAAGATGAAATTAGCAAAACCAACTACTATAGTCAAAAGTCTGTATTATGATCCTCAACCTGGTGATAATGCAACACCAAGTACCCAGCCGAAATCTTTTCGCCATGTTTTACAACTCACTTAAGTCTTCATTTACACTGCCTAAGTTTGCAATATAAATACGGCTCTGATTTGACTGCTGTCTACAACAAGTTTTGCCAAACAAAATTAAATCTCTATGCAATTTGGAAGAATCCTTCTTGAATAAGACTAAAGAGGGTTCTCCTAATGATGATGCACAGTGACATTCTGTTACATTCAGGTGTACATCTTCAATGATCTCACCAGCAGCCCTACAGTGGCTGAGAGGTTACCCAGTGTGTGAGAAATGACAGAGGGAAGTCTTTAAATATAGCAGTTTCTGATCTGGGCTCACTCAGCAACCCAGAACAGCCCTAAGACTCAGAGGAGTGCTCTCAGTGTTACAGGGATACTAGTTAGGACAAGTTTTACAGGAAGTAGCACAAGGCTACTAGTGACAGCAGTAGTGCGATGGTTACACTGTGGAAATCCACATGATTGTAAGGTTTTTACAGTCCCAGTGTGCTGTTGCATTGGTATGTGGTTACACCAGAGGAAGGTTTCTCTCTGCTGAATGTGAACAAATGATTATTAATGCTAAAACCTTAGAGGTTTGCTACCTATCTATTCAGAGTACCAAGTGAAATCATCCTGACTTCAGATGGCCCTAAGGGTGAACTCTTTCAGAAGAGCAGACTACTATTTAAATAAAAAGGGAGATGAATATATGTCTCCATGTCATCCAGCTACACCAATATTTCACACACTAGACAGACAGTATGACCCATAATTCAGGTCATGCAAGGCTTAGCATCATAAAGCTCTACCAATTAACAACTTTGCTGAATTCTTACTGTTTCAGAAGAAATGCTCCATGCCTTTGGTTGATATTTCTGTTTTTAAAAGAAAACTTAGCTGAGCTTAAAACAGCTTAGCTCTTTCTGAAAACATGATCAACTAAAGATTCATAATCTCCTTCCTCCTTTCCTCAGCCCATCACAATCCCTATAGCCTTTTTCTTCAGCTAATTATAGATATCTACCAGCTCCAAATTAAAGAAATGAAACCTGCCTTTGCCTCTTCTCTGGTAGTTCAATCAACTGAAGAAAACAGAACAAGTTGAATTCACTAAAACCAAACTGAACTATACTGCACAATCGTTAAAACATATCCTGATTTCCTGGGTGAACAATTCGATACTATGATGTGCTTTGCAAAACTGCTGAATATTCATAATAATAACTAACATCAACGGGTAATGGGCTTTGACAACATCCTTGGCTTACAAAACACTGCACAAGTTCAGCCCATACACTGGGTATACCCAACTAGTACAATTCATCCTTCTCTTTGCTTTCCCCATGTTAGCCAGGCAGGGTACCATGGCCCCATGTCACAGGCACACCTAAGACAGTGTCAGACATGAGGCATTAGTTTTTCTGTGGTTAAGTGCTGTCATCAATTACAAGTCAGCATGGGCAGTTCTAGCAAATAGGTAGCACAGATATAAGGCTGTAAAACCTCTGCTGCAGGGGCTATCATCTCAGGTGACAGGAAGTACAGGCGAGTCACTCAACTTACAGGTTCTACAGTGATCATCCATTCCCTTTACCCTCTGCTTGAGATTATTGCCCCTGTTGTGGAAGCAAAGCAAAGAACATGATCTTGTTTCCACTACCCCAATTCAGAGTCAACTGTACCTGCCTTGGTAGGATTCACTGCCTCCAGCTACCTACACCACACCACCCTGCCACCCAACATAACTGCTTGGTAGCAGGCACAGCAAAAAAGGGAACAAAGTGGAAGGTGAATGCCTTCCATTGTCACAGGTCATAGATTAGCATCTTTATTCAGACTGCTGGGAGCAGCTAAAATTTGGCCACATGCCTTTGTCTTGCCACCTCTGGTAGAAGGCAGCAAGTCACAGCAGAAGAAGAGTTCAGACTGCCAGCAGCTAGACTGGGGGTGCCTTTCTTATCTAGGGATCGATTTTCTACCTGGCTGGGGCTATGGAAAAACCTCACTTTGGTCCTGCAGATATGCCCTTTAATGAGGTGATGTATTGCAGTTGTGACATGAATTATCCTAGCTTCTCTGAGCAAAAGCGTAACATTTTGCAATGGTGTCTAGTGACGAGATTATTTTGCTACAAAAGAAATGGCAGGCACAAGTACCTATGAAATGTAGACATCCTCCTCCCTAAGAAAGAAAGCATACCACTGAAAGTGCACATATATTTCATATATATAGATTATAGACACGTCCCCAGTAGTATTGCTCGCTGGCAGTTCTTACTTCTTTGTTCTCAGTACCATCCTGCTGATTAGAAAACATTTATTATAGGAAACTAATGAACAGTGAAATCAGACCTTTTCAAATGCTCTCAGGATTCATTGCTCTGCACCTTAATAAAAAATAAAACAATGAGTAAAGCATTTGAGTTTGCCTGAGTTGGAAGAACTTATATCAAGGAAGGGTCAGGTGCCCTAACTTGCTCCCTCTGCGGTGCCTTGGCCGAGCCCAGAGCTTGCCTTTGATACATAAGATTGCATACTACAGAGCTGATGGGCAGAACAGTGGGGGAGCAGGCTCCAAGTTTCCAGTAAAGTTCCTAGGAAGTCAGGGGACCTTGAGGAACACAGGTTGGAATGGACCCCAATGAGGCTTCTGGTCGAAGCAGGCTTAGCTGTGAGGTCAGACTTAGTTCCTCAGCATTTTATCTAGTCTAGTCTAGTCTTTACAGCCTCCACAGTAAGAACGTGCACAGCCACCCCTGCTGCTCCACTGTCTGATTATCTTCATGGAGGAAAAGATTTCCCCATATGTCCAGTCTGAACCTCTCATTCATGCCTGTTGTCATTCAGCTTTCTAACTTGCATAGTCTTGCTTCATCCACTCAGTAACTTCCCACCAGGCACTGGGGGCTGCTGTTCATCCCCCTGCAAAGCCACCTCTCATCCAGGCTGAGCAAGACCAAATCCTTCAGTCTGTCCTCACAGGGCAAGTGGCAGTAGCCTGTGCTCAAATCACTCTGGTTTCTTCTATCAGGGAGCCCAATCCAGGATAGAGTTCCTGGATAATAATCTAACAAGTACTAAATAACTGATCACTCCCCTTGACCTACTGAATACATCTCTGGTGATACAGCACAGAATGCTGTTGGCCTCTTTTGCTGCCAGGGTGTGCTTCTGGCTCCCATGCTCCCCCTCACACACCCGAGACTCTTCCTGCAGAGCTGCTTCCCCAAGCCATTCCATTTCCAAGCTTGTATCCCTGCCAGAGGCTCTTCCTTCTCATGAAGACAGCTTTGTGTTTGCCATTCCAGAACTTCATAAAGTTCCTGCAGGCACATCCCTCCAGCTTGCCCAGGTCCCATTATATGGCAGGCCTGCCCTTAAGTACACTGTCTAGTCCTCCTGATCTGGTCATCAACAAGACCAATGAGGGCATACTTTGTCACCTACTCCAGGTCATATAATAAAGATGATGTTCAGCCTGGAGAAGAACCTGTGTGGAGACCTCAGAGTAGTTTTCAGTATCTGAAAGGGGCTACAAGGATGCTGGAGAGGGACTCTTCATTAGGGGCTGTAGCAACAAGACAAGGGGTGCTGGGTTCAAACTGAAACAGGGGAAGTTCAGGTTAGATATAAGAAGTTCTTTACTGTGAGGGCGGTGAGGCACTGGAATGGGTTGGCTAAGGAAGTTGTGAATTCTCCATCCCTGGCAGTGTTCAAAGCCAGGCTGGACAGAGCCTTGGGTGGCATGGGTTAGTGTGAGGTGTCCCTGCTTGTGGCAGGGGTGTTGGAACTGGATGACCTTAAGGTCCTTTCCAACTCAAACCATTCTGTGACTCTAAGATTCTATGACAAACAAGAGAGGCCCCACAGCAGACCCTGACTGCATTGCAGTTGTCACCAGCATCCTTGCAGTTTATCACCCATTAACCTTTACCAATGGGGCTGATCACCCAACCAGACAGTTGCTCATCTAGATATTGACTCTAACTTGAATAAAAGAACACTGCAAGACAGAGTTGTAAGCCTTGCTAAAGTTTATATTAATGACTACTTTCCTTTCATTCACAAGTCCATTCATTTCAAAGAAATGAATCAGTTTGATTGGTTATGATTTACCACTGGTACATCCAGACAGACTTGTCCCAACTGCCTTCTCCTCCACGTGCCCAGAAGTTTGCTCTGTGAACTGAAGCACCACTGCAGCCCTGTCTAAGTAGAAGCTCCAGGGGAGCTGCTGATGAGGCCCATAATGTGTTTAGTAGTATTCTGCACCCCTTTCCTGAATCCTTCTATACAAATACCTATGTAAGCTACTAATTCTGAGAGTTAAACCCACGATCTGACCTGAGCACAAGTAAACCTCCTAATGAGGAGTCAGCCTTTGCCAGCAGTATCCAGAGATACCAGGAGACACCAAAGCAGAGTTGGGCTCTGTAACACCAACAGGGAATGACAGCTTCTAACCCCATTGGCCTACTTGCTGCCCATTCACACTGCAGTCTTAAGGAGCACTGAAAGTTCACTCAGTTCTGAAGCTGTGTCATCTGTTGGGTGCACAGTGATGCCAACTGCTGGGTTCCCAACTGAGACCCAATTTCTCCCAGAGAAGAGGACATGGAACAGCTCTGTAGTGCACCACTGTCCAAGCAAAGGGGCACACTGTCCCCAGTAGGAACAGTGGCTACCAGCTGCTGTGGGGACAGCGTACCTCAAATGGCTTTTGACTCTGAGACTTAAGTTTTTCCTTCCCAGTGTCCAGTCCCAGAATGTATTATGGGAGGCCTGTTCCAAATGTGACCCATTCCAAACATGGCTATTGCTATTCCAAAACAGTATTTTCCATTTCTGAAGGGTTTCCGGAATGAACACCAAGACTTCACTAAAACCAAGACCCTTAGTGGAGGGACTGCCAGTTTTCCCTTTGTACAACATCTCTCAGAGTGCTGGCCCAGGACAGGGGTGCCAACATCCTTCAGTAAGGCAAGCAAACAGCCAGGACTTAGCAAGAAGTCTATCAGACATGGTCCATTCAAGTAGCTGGGCAGGAAGATACTGTGAAAAGGGAGAGGGGAAAAGGGTTCATCACCTGGCCATGCTGAGCTGAATAAAAACTGGGGGAAGGGGGGCAGGGAGGAAGGTTTAATTGCCCTGGGACTTAGTAAACAAGCAGTTGAGTCTGGGAGTTAATGCCAACACAACAGCTGGCCTTCAGAAGGGACTTACTAATATAGCAACTTGTAATTAACATAAGGTCATCACTAAAAATTACTAGGCCAATTTGCTGTTAAATAGCTTCCTCCAGGGGATGTGTTCCTGCTGGAGTACGAGCTACTGCATTGTGTCCATGAAGACACACAGCCTGGACAAGAGCTGCATTTCCTTGGGGAGACAGGGTCCCCCATATCTATTCATGCTCAGGCCCCTCTTTCCCCTGCAGATCAAAGTGGCCTTCTGTTCCCTCCCAGACCAATGTGCTACACTACTCACGGTGTCCAAGTCTGCTGGAGGTCTGTGTCAAGGTTGACAGCAATGAGCCAACACTCAGAATAAAATGGTGCAACAGCCTTTGGGCTGGTTCCATGGGCTCTCCAGGCTGTGAGCCTGGACAAGTGACAGATGCATCCCTCACGAAGCATTTCCACTGCACATCAAGGTCCTCCCAAACAACCTGGACCATAAGCCAGCATCCTGGAAACCTTCCTTTGGGGTATAAGTCCACATAAATGGCAGTTTCAGACAGGCAGTGGAAAATGAACATTTCATTTACACATTCATTTCTTAGGCAGCAGTTTCTCTACTTCCTTCAGGCACACAAATCTCTGTACCTGATTTTATACAGGGAGCTGGGATGGCATTTCTAGGTGAGTCCTACCACTTTCCACATTTGTCCCTGCTTTTTCTTTGCTTGGGAGAACATACCTTACTGTTTACATCCTGGCTGATTGCCTAAACCTTCCCAATCTCACCCCTGGTTCCAATACACAGACTAGGACACCTGATTCATCACCAAGTTTTCAGAATTCAGAAGGACCTGCTCTTGCAGTGAGCCCAAAACACTCCTTTATCTGCTCCAAAGACAGAGGCAGCTTTTCACTGTCATTCCTTCACACTTCACCTGAGAAGGTTTCCAGACTGCAGTGGACAGGCAACCTTCATAAGAAGGCAATTCAGGAGACTGTTCTTAGTACCAGGAGACAGAGGGATGCTGAAATACTTGATCACCATTCCCTTATGCTTCATCAGTATAGAGGCAGGATAAAGGCTTTCACAGGTGACTACTGCTGGAAGAAGTGACAGGACCAGTACCTACTGCCTCAGCTTAACCAAGCAATCTACCTGATGGCAGGATGGCAACAGAGAGAAGGCTGGGCACAGACAAGGCACTGTGGAGGCAACTGGAAGGGATTCATCCTGCCATTTGGGGTAACTCCAGGCTCCTACCAGGATTTTTGCAACAGCAAGGAGAGTCTTAACACAGCAAAAAAGTGAAGGAAAACCAGGAAGGGAAATATCAGATGAGAGGAACTCCAGAGTCTATCCATTAGCGCTGCATGTCAACAGTAATGGGTTTAGTAATCTGAGCCTCGCTTCAGCATCTACCAGTACAATCACATATCAAGATATGGGTTTGTTATCTCTGTACACCCTTATGCACAAACAGAACAAGTAACAGATAATTTTGTATCACTTAAATAGCAGCTTCACTCATGTCTTATCTGACTTCTCCTCTGCTTCACTTAAACAGACTCAAAAAAGGAAGATGATTAGCACTTCAAAATATAAAGCTTAAAAGAGCCTTATATGCTTAAAACAATATATAAATTGTGGTAGGCACAAGGAGTCGGGCTACTCAAGAACCAATCCTGCCTTGTAACTTTTCTTAAGCAAGTCAGCGGACTTGCCAAGGCCTTTGACTTTTGGGCAGAAGAGTTATGTATTTTCCAGTTTTGCAACATACTTCACTTTAGGGGTAAATAAGCTCCTTTTCAGTCTTTATTCAACATGCAAAACACCTCTTGCTAAGCAGCTCTTCATAGGGCAAGCAAATAAGTGATTCCTTTTATCCTTTCTGAAAACTTCATATCCTTGAATCTCTCACAAGTCTGGGAATGTAGAATTCATTCGTAAATAAAGTCCTGGGAAACACACATGGCTATGGCTTGCAGGACCACAGCCCTGAATAAGCTCTTTCATTTTCAGAGTATTTGGTAACTTGGATTAAAGAGTAAATGGTGGTTTTGACAGACTATTTCAAACACAGAGCAACCAGAGTGTTACAGTTACCTTTACCTGAAAGAGATTCATATAATAAAAAGAATATTACTAACAATTGACTTTTCAAAGCATTCCTCCCCATAGCTCCTAAAGTAAGCAAAGGTGGTTCAGAAACACTAGGAGCAGTGGTATGATATAGTCCAGCTTAATCCAAAGTTGAAAACAAAGGAGGGGGGAAGAAAGCAGTTCTAAGCAAGTAAAGCAGAACTGAATTCACACATGAAACTGGAAGTGAAAAAGTGCATTCATTTTCTGATTTCTCTCTGTAAATTACTGTATAGCACTGTTTGTTCCAAAAATTATGCATTTATGATCTGCACCAAACCTATGTAAGTTTGTAGATTTATGACCTTCATAATGAGCCCCCTGTACATATAGAGGCAATCACACTACTCTTGGATGTTTGGCCACAAGAATTCAGTTGTAACATTGGTGTCTGTATTTAGAAAAAAACTATAAGCAAGAAACATATAAGGTGACAAAACACTTCAGACTGCAGATAAAGCTCATCTGATTTCATCTTGTGAGTATGCCTACAGTAAGCAAGGAAGTGGAGGGTTTGAGACACTACACACAGCAAAACCACTCATGCCACCAGAGTGCCAAGGATCCAATATAAGATCTGCAGATGCAAACTGTGGTGATTCCCATCCTTCAAGAGGCATCTCAGAGCATCATTTGGAGATCACAGTCTCATTCATTTAATGATGGCCAAAATGAAATCTGACCTTAAAGAACCTGGAAGTGAAGCTCACACACAAACAGCTGCAAGTCAATCAACTCATCTGCCCCGGGAACTGAACAGAAAGAAATGGTGTTTCCTGAAAATCATTAGCACAAGCTGCAGCATTGACTGGTTAAAAAATATCAGCATCAAGTTAATGATTCCTTTGGAGACGCTGTTCCTTGTAGGATCATGGTGTATACCCCTCTTGAAGGAATACTTCTATCTTAACCTCAGCTGTATTTCTACAGAGATTTTTTAAGCTGTTATTATTATTCCAGGTCAGCTGATTGAACTGTCATAAACTGAAGCTTAAACAGGAAATCAAGGTAAATAATTGAGGTGAATTTAACTTTTTCTAGCTATCTCAGTTATTTTTTTCCAGAATATCAAAGCTAGAGAATACTATTAATATATTTAGCACCAATTTCCTGTCATAACTGTTTATTCTGGCCAGATAAAACCACATTTGGTAGAAAAACATTTATTTCCTTTCAGCATCATAGCCTGGAACAGCACAAGCTTTGTTTATAGAAATTCAAACAGGTTTTTGTCTCCAACCTGCCCAGTTGGCTTAGCTATAACAACTCCTGCTATAGAGGACAGAATGATCATTTACACTCTGAACCGCAACTAAGCTACAGCCCAAAAAACTTGGCTTATACTGGATAAAGGTTATCAAGACTCAGCATCCTTTGTCCTTCTAACATGAGCTTAGTAGATTATTGACTTAAAAAAAGGTATTTATTGTATTTATGGAAGATGCTCTCATGAGATAGCTCAGAGAACCAGTTTTTGTTGTTGTTCAAAATGCAATCTATATACAAGAGAGCCACTGAAGCTGGGGCAAGACCAGCTGCCAGGCATCTGGCAGGGTTGTCAGCATTGGCACACATGCTGGATATCTGGCAGTTAGCTTTTGCATCTGTCAGTTTCAGCAACAGCCATGGCTACATCAAAAGCCAGAAAGGCATGTCCTGGTTATTTTCTCATGGTGTCTGCATTGATCTAACACATTCTAGTTCCACTGCCCAGTTTTATTTTGTTGGTTTTTTTGGATTTGTGTGTCTGAGTCCCCAAAAATGAAAGTGTGAAATAACAGGGCAAGTGCTGAGTTACAACCAGAAGAGGACCACCATTAATATACCAGGACTTTGTAAAATAGATGCATATATATATATATATATTTGTATCTACTTGTCAAGGTCCTCTAGACATTAGAATGACTGTCTCTCAGAGGGACTGCTCCACACCACTTTATCTTGCCACTCTGTACACCAACAATTAATAATCCACATAAAAAATTAGAGGAACATTTTTATTTTAGTGTAATTCCCTGTGGTTTAGCTTTTAGCTGGTTCTAATTGATTTGGGCAATGAAACCCTCTGTTGGTGTTTAATAAACCTGTAGGCTTAAGGCTCCCAATGAACGTCACTGGCTGGCTGAGAGCCACTTAGACCTCTCCCATGAATACTGAAGAAGTGAGCACTTCACTACAGAAGAGGAAAACACAGTTTAGCAAGTCTAAAGCCTAGTTTTACAAGTATCTTGAGCACTGTGTAAGGCCATGTTGATCCTGAACGCACAGTCTGACTCTGGCAACCAGCTCACCCCACAGTGAGACTGGCACAACCAACCAGGAGGCCACACAGCAAACAAGAACTGGGAAGCAAATCTCATCAAAAGCTAACCATTAGGGCAGTATTTGTTGAGCTGGTTTCATCTGGATCAATTTCCCAAGCTGGCTTCCATGTACGTCTGTTCTGGCACATGCTGGAGATGCGTTTGGGGCAGGGAGAGACTGGGGCTGCTTCTGGTGGTGCCAAAGCAGACACAGAACAGAACCCAATGCTGCAAGGGGACCATTTAGCCTTACAGAAGTGCTAAGGATCCTGGCCTTGACAGCACCTCCCCACTACCATTTGCATTTCAACTGTATAGTGTCATTACTTGTATCCCAGTCCAACAGGAAAGTAAAACCATGACTCAGGTCATACCAGCTGCAGCATCCTATGGCCGTCCATTTCCACTACTGCAAATCCCCGGTTCACCACCTGTCTGGTATTTGTGATGAGGCAGCCCCAGGCTGAACAGTCTTCACACTGCAAACCACAGCTCAAGCAGACCAGGTCCAATCAGGCAGGTTGTGAACTAGTTGAGGCTGAGATTTACCTTTGTGCCAAGGCAGAGTTTTGCGCTGTTTCTCTCTTGCACAGATCTTGTGTGCAGAAGAGAGACAGCCATGAGGACTGGGCAGAAGGTGTCCTTGCCTATACCAGGTGTTTAAAATGCATGCAAATTTTACCTTTTCCGTTAGAGACTATCAGAAATGCAGACATTAGTATCAATACTGCCTCAGCAGATATCATGCATTGAAGTGAGGTTTTGGGGTTTTTCTACATCTCTACCAGTGTATCTTTGTCACTTCTTTTACACATTCTGCAATGTATTGTATATGTTTTTGCAGGAAACTATCTCTGGTATCTAATGTGATTTGATTTTCAAGATAATGCACTTCTTGTCATCATTACACTGCAAGGAAGTATTTATGGTTAAATATATGCTAAGAGAATCACACACAGAATCACACAGAATCACCAGGTTGGAAGTGAAGTCAATTTTCTTTGATGTTGGACAAGTAGCAAAAATAGCAGATTTAATATTGGTCAAGAGCTTAGAAAATGTATAGGAGAGAAAATCAGAAGTCTACAATCCCTGGTAACGTCACAGGATGAATATGGGTAGGGAAAAATAGAGCTATGGAGCTCTTTTTGTCTTAAAAAACACCAACCAAAGAAAATCAAACCCACAACCTCACCGTTGTGAGCCAAGAGATCCAGAGGTACAGCAGATACTCTACGTAATTCTCACCTCTCCTGTGTTATTTTAGCACACCTTACACCGATCCTCACTCACTGATCTCTGCATTGCCTCACTCTTAGAAGACAGGACATGAGAAACTTATTTCTCTACTTTTCTCTCCTGGGAATCTGAGGATTTCGGTCTGTGAATCCCATTTCTCCTTCTTTACAACCACCTTCCCAAGAGCTTGGATCACAGGGATGCAGACTCCAACAGCCTCGATCCTAACTTATGCCTGAGCAAGAAGAGGTGCTTTTCATCCTGTTGGTTCTGCCATGCACCTTCACCATCCTCCAATCTTTGTCAGAATGGGAACTGGAGAAAAGGAACTCAAACCTTAAGTCAGACAGCCAATAGCATTCAGGGATAGCTGTTTATACCAGCTAGAGCCTTGCAGCTGCAACAGAATGAGTCTCAGGCAAGAAAAACAAGGCTTTCAACACTAAGCTGCGGTAAGATCACACTCAGCAGCTCAGGTTTCGAAACCTGCTCTTGCAGAATCGCATGCACAGGCATCCACTGCAGGTGTTCCACCACCTAACACCTAAACCGGTGCCTCTGGTATCACCACAGAAACAATCACCACATTCATTTAATGTTCAAGCCCATGGGGAGTTTCTCCATTCCTGAAGATGCATGTCCAAAATCCCAGGTATGCCCTCAGTCTGCCAATGAAAGCTTACACAATACCAGTGCTCAAGAGACAGTGTTTTGGGTGTCATAAACCATTATACATGAGTGACAGCAAAGAGGGAAAGTAGCTGGGAGAGAGTCCATTTCCATTTTGCCTTCTTCTATCTTCTCAGTGGCTTATAATTAATCAAAGCAACACCCCTTCTTTTGCATCCAAAGTGCAAGAAAAAAGTAGGTACTGTACATCTTTCCTGCTATTCTCTTGCAAATGGAGCCACAGCAACACAGAGGCCAAGTGAATTATGCATTTGGCTCCACTCAAAAGCCAAGGAAAAGCTCAAATGCCAGATTTTCTCAAAAGCAAAGCATCCTGTCAGCAAAATGACACTGACTGTCTTTACTGGGGGCTTTCTCTTTTCAGAAATAGCATCCATTCATCTATTAGGGTTTTTTAATTAGAGAAAACTGATAAATACAAAACCAATGAAGGAAAACAAATACAAAAATAACAAAACCACATTTGTCTGCTGAAGGGAAGTGGAGAAGAGCAGCTGTCCTTTAATGATCTCCAGGCATGTGAAATTAAGCCACATCTTTATTACAAATTTAAACCAACAAAATAAATTAAAACTCCAGTCACAGAAGGAACCCAGGTGGGCAGGGAATAAGCAAAGCTCAGTTTACACCCAACCTGGCCAGTCATCTCTGCAAAAATAAGTACCTTTTTCTACTGTTACCACAGTTACTCTCTCATCACCATTGCTGAAGATGAGATAGGAAAGCCACTGCCCCATTCTGAACAACAGGCTCTTTACACCAGAGGGGCTACAGATACATGTGGTGGAGAAATTTAATTTTTATTAAATTAATGGCAAAATTCCCATCAAGTGCATGGAGTTTTGCATGAGGGACAAGTGCATTGTTAAGCTACTCATCCCTCTCAGCTAGACCCTGCATGACAAAGAGATAGAGCAAGGGGGGACAAGACACTAAACAAGGTTTAAAGCAAAGGAGTCGCTGCTGGGTCTGATGAAGGAGAGGAACAGCCTCCTCCTTTCTCCCAGTAGCTCCAACCTGCAAAGATCCCCCCCAATGCTGCATGGAGCATAGGGTGTTTTAGGGCTAGAGTTGTTTCTACAGCTTTCCTCTAGACTGCATCTACAGTCCAGCCTCCCCTTCTGCAGGTATTCATACCTCTAGGACCACAACTTAATGACACACTGAGTTCACACTTAGCAAGGCTATGGGCTGTTTGTATGCTAGCCTGCCCAGGCTGCCACATGATGTTGTTATTGACGAGCTCCTTAGTTTTCAAATATTGGCAAAAGAAACTTACTGAAGTTTTTGTTATGGATAGAAGTCAGTTGAACACTTTATAGTGCACTATATATATGCATAAAAATTCAGAATCAGCTTGGGTGGGGAAGGGATTCAGATTAGCTTTATTTTGTGAAAAATTCCAACAGATTCTCACACGCAGATGTTTCCAATCTTGGCAAAAAAAAACCCAAAACCAGAGAATGCACCAGGCACAAGGGTCAATTCTATAAAGCAGTGATTTAAATACACTTTTGTTTAAAAAGGCAGTAGAAAACTCCTAAAGGCTTTTCTTAATTCTTCTAAAATTTAGGGATCAAGCTCAGGAACTGATATTTCATTACAAAAGCCTTGAATTTTATTGCAGTACAAATGGCACTTGTAGCTTCCATCTGCATCTGCATAAGCACAGGTCAAGGCAGCGGGACACATTTGCAAATGCAGAACAAACGAGGCAATGAGAGGTAGCAATCAGCATCACACAGATCATGCGCCATCATGTCTCATACTTATCCTTGAACTGAAAATATACACTCCCCTCAGCACACACTTAGTTTTTTTGCAGTGGTAGTCCTAGCTCAATCAAAATCAGGGCATCTTATGCTTGACATGGTAGAAGCACAGAAAAACAAAACCCAACAATTAGCATCTCCCTCATTCCTGTTGTGGTGGGGTTACCATCTAAATCAAAGTTAGAAGATAACACCATTACTCCGTTTTACAGAAGTGAGAGGCACGAAGGGCTTGTATATGCTAAGGCATTACACAGTTATACTTTCTTCCATGCTTTGTGTAGCTTGTCCGTTTCTAAACCAACTCATGAAAACAGGATTCTCTCTTACTTGTGTTTATACACTGTCCAGCACAAAACAGCCATGAATAACTACAGAATTGATCTTCAGATGGTAGTAGCTACAGGTGATTAATAGTGATACAACTCCAAGCTTGTAGCTGTCAATACTGTGTTTTCTTTTCTGGGTTACAGAGATTAAAACTTTGAGTCATGATCCACTGATTCTTACATAAACAACCTGCACAGACCGGGAAAAGAAATAGTATGTTTCTGCTCCTGGGAGCAGTAGGAGGACTGAACTACCTGACATGCCTATTGTTGAGAAAATAAAGTAATAGCTCAGATGAAATACCTTTCCGGAAGAAGGACATGTCCACAAACCCTTGCTTCTAGACTTACTCATCAGAAATATTAGAAAATGAAAGAGGGAGGAAGAGCAAAAATGAAACTAATACCCAGGTAACTGCACAGACTAGCCAAGAAGTAGAGTGCTAATACCTCCTTTTTACAGTACATATTTATGTTATCTTCATCATCAGGGGCTTTTAACTTGTCTTTTACCAGGCTGCTACAGCTATCATACATGACCTACACAAAATGCCACAGTGTAGGTACTTGGCATCGTTCAAGCTGCCCTGATGTGTTTCAGGACATTTGCACAGGGTTGATAAATATGCCACACAGGAGAGAGCCGTAGGAGACCTGGGCTTTCTGGAGCAGTGGCTGTGAACCAGTTCTATTAGGTTTGGCTGTCCTTACTCTAAGATAGATAAATGGCATTAAATTCTTACTGCTTGCACTTTGGAAGCTGCATTGCACACTCGTGTGGTATGTAGGCTTTGGCTGTGCAGCATATACCAAGAGATATGGTCTCCGGCAGCAAATCCACAGGTAAGGAAAAGCCAAGTGCATCCAGGACAGTGTATCCAAGCCTTGGTCCTGCCTGGTGGGGTCCTGAGGACAGGGGACTGTAGCAAGCAGGCAGCACACTGATGCAAAACAATGGCAACAATTCAAAAGCCTTTGCCCAACTTAAAAAACGTAATGAACCCTGGGAATGAGAAGGATCCCTTCTTGGAGTGCATGGAAAGTGGAGTTTAATGGGGAAAGCTGCACAAAATGCAGATTACTAATCAGATTTAAATGGGGAACTACTCAGGGCACAGAAACATGTATTAGACTCCACTGCATAACTGGATTTGCAAAAACCATAGCATCACCTCTGCTAAAATCTGTGGCTCAAACTCACACTCTCCAAGCAGAAAGCTTCAAAAGGAGTGATTTTTATAAGATTTGAGATTATAGACAAAGGGAATATTTTAAAGAAAGCTATTTCTTATTTATGACCAAGAGAGCATTTACTTTGAAATAAGGACTTGGGGCAGATATTTCACCATGAGCACAGCCCTGAGGAATGCTGAAATCAGCCATCAATAACTCTTTTCACCAGCCAAGCTCCCAGAGGGCAGAAGGATAATACCAAGCTGGGTGGTAGTTTTTAAAGCAGCTGGTCACAAATTAGGACTTGTCGGTGGTTGTTCCCAGGCACTGCATGTCAAATTGGAATAACCTCTTGTGCTCTCTCATTTTTTTAACATGACTGGCTGCAGCATGCAGAAGAGGCACCTGTTGGCTCCTGGATTAGTTTCTCTGTGATGCACATCCCTTATCGATCATCACTCAGTGAGAGATTTCAAAATAGTAGTTTGTTCTCATTTTCCCCACAGTGACAGACATTAAAGCTGCACAGACTCATAGAATGGTTTGGGTTGGAGAGGACCTTAAGATCATCCAGTCCCAACTCCCCTGACCATGGGCAGAGACACCACACACTAGACCATGTCACTCAAGGCTCTGACCAACCTGGCCTTTACCACGGGGCAACTTGTGCCAGCACCTCACCACCCTTACAGTAAAGAACTTCTTCCTTATATCTAACCTGAACTTCTGTTTCAGTTTGAACCCATCATCCCTTGTCCTATCACTACAGTCCCTAATGAAGAGTCCCTCCCCAGCATCCTTGTAGGCCCCTTCAGATACTGGAAGGCTGCTATGAGGTCTCCACACAGTTTCTTCTCCTTGTGGAACAGCCCCAACTTTCTCAGCATATCTTCATACAGGAGATGCTCCAGTCCCCTGATCATCCTTGTGGTCCTCCTCTGGACTTGTTCCAACAGCTCCATGTCCTTTTTATGTTGAGGACACCAGAACTGCACACAATACTCCAAGTGAGGTCTCATGAGAGCAGAGTAGAGGGGCAGGATCACCTACTTCAACCTGCTGTCACTCTTTTTGGTGCAGCCCAGCACACAGGTGGTTTCTGGGCTCAAGTGCACACTGGAGTGGCTCATGTGCCTTTTTGTAGCTAAATGCTCCCCAGGACAGATGGGGACTAGGTTACTGTCCTGGGTTCAGCAGTTGCAGTCAGTTTTTCTTCTCTTTAGCTACTTTAAGCTACCCAACACACACTCCGGCAGCCACATTTCTAGTTGATCCGTGCACACATCAGCAACATCATAACCACTAAAACACAGCAGAAAACAAGCCCAACATCTCCCGCTGTTCAACACTTGTCAGTCTTCTACCTAGCAATGCAAGAATGGACTTTTCCTTCCCTCTCTGCAACCCACTTCCACTTTCCACTTGGTCTGGCTCTTGTTCAGCACTTCCAGAACTCCTTCACTGAAAACAGGCTGTATCTTCCTTATTTGCCCCTGTGGAAATCTAAGATGGCTCCATAGCAACTTCTAAGAGGATTTTCTCTTGTCCACTGTTAGCAGTTTCTCACTGGTGTGCCACATATTTTGTGAGAAGCCCCTTAAGAAATCCTAAAGAGCATGGATTTCCAAAATAACTTGTGAAGCTGTTTTTAACAACCACTTTACAAGTAAGAGGGGCTGCTGTAGCAGACAACCCTTTTCAGGCCTTGAGCCTCAAGTCTTTAGGGGATGCTTTGGCAGTACAATTTTTGCCTTAGAAAACATTATTTTTATTGTTCCAAATTGGTGGTTGCAAAGCAATATTTACTGTAGATCAGCTTTGTGGGAGGAAAGCCAAGTTATTGCTTGTCTTCTGAGTTTAGTAAACAACTAAAATATTGTCAAGAGAGCAAGAAACGATAGAAAATGTGAAATAGGCTTTGCCATTCAATCAATCTCAAAGTATAACACAGGATACATCTCCAAAAGTCTAGAATTCTCTATTAAGAGTGAAATTAACACAACACAGATGGGTGTACTCTAAGAGAAAAATACCCTCAAGACTGTGGATCCCCCATATTTACACACCTACTAAATACATATTCCCCCTAAACTGAAGATTCCTCTCTAGTGACAAATGAGGAAGCTCTGCACAATTAGGTAACCCCAGCTAGAAGACAGTAAAATTGCCACATGAGGAGTTGACAGTAATTTTTTGCAGTGTCAGTTTAAGCAGCCTTCTCCCACACACATACACTCTGGGCTGTGTCCCTCCCCCAGTGCAGGGCTATGCACCACATCACGTAACCTCCTGTGGGCTGATCCGGTTCACTTGGCTTGTTTGTTTGGGTGTCTTTTTCTCTTTCCCAGGGAATGAGGAACATGGTACCACTGAGCTGCATGGCTGTAACCAAAGTGACATGGAAAACTGGTAGTTCTCCTAGCAGCATGTGGCTCCTGAGCAGGGCATCTTCAGTGTAGGTGGGCTCCTACTCCAAGTTTGGTTTGGTCCAACTACCATTTCATTTCCTACTGCACCTCACCTCTACTTCCTCGAGGTGCAGGCACAAGAACTTATTCCGGTAGTATATACATTAAAACTAAATTTACACTGGAGAGACTCTTTGAGAATTCATTCAAAGGAAGTGTTTTGCTGCAGGAAGAACCCACAGATTAGAAAGAGCCTGGAAAGACAGAGGATATGTACTGATGGATGCACACTAATCAATCTCTTAGCATGAGCAAATACATCTATTATTTGCATAGCTGCAATCTATTCCTCCTTGACATGAGAGTAAGCTCTGTCAGACAAATGCAAGATCAAATGAGATCAAGCTAAATACCTTCTGTGGGTTTAGCAAATAGGAAGGAAACAGCCACTCCCTTTCTTAATCCTCAAAAATCTCACACATAAAATATAAACTTTAATTTAAAAAAAAAATTTTTTTAGAAAAAAGGCAAGGAAGACAAAATATTATTTGAAACCTTAAAAATGCCCAAGCACTAAATGTGACCTGGATGGTCTCCAAAGGACTATGCTTGCTCTGCAGAAAGGAGTATTTTAAGAACAAATCAGTGGGGTACCGGAGTGTTAAAAAAGATGAATTCTTGTTAGAAAAAGCACTTTGTGAAGCCATGCACATAATGCAAATGTTTAAAAAATAAATAATAGCTTCCTTCACCTATATATTTTCATTTGTTATGCCAAGGTCATAATTCCTTTTGATGTATTTTGAGGATAAATATTGAGATTAATAGATTGTCAACATGATGAAGGCTTAATCTCTGGGACATAAGGTCATTAGGAAGCAAAGATCTACAGTCACTAAACACAGTGGTAATAAAAGCCCAAAACTCAGTGAATCACTTCCATTTCAGACACAAACAGAATGGTTTCACATCCTAAATGTGCAAAACACAGCTTGATCCCTGCCCTCCATTCCCCAGAGGTTTCAAAGACTCTTACCAAGGCTTTGCAGACTCTGTTTACTTTCTGCCTTGGGTGCATCTGTAGACCAATTTACTAATGCCAAAGTGTCTGGGGGGTTTAGGGGTGGAAAGGGAAGGGAGAGAATCTGTTAGAGGGATTCTTCTACAGCCTTGCCATTGGAGTGCAGCCACTACAGGTCTACACAAGGCTTTACCTCTCTACACATCTTTTCTCTCTCATCAGAGTTGTGGCAGTCACCACTAGCAGCAGTTGTCTATTTGTACCTGGAAATGCAGTCGACAAGTTTTAGTTGGGAAGACTAAGTCATCTATACCAAAGGGAAATAAACACAAAGAAGGGCAAGTTTGTGCAAGATGACCAAAAACCAGAAATAAATATATAGCAGCTTAGACTGAGAGCACCTGAATTTTACCAGCATCATCCTCTCCACTAGACAAGGCACAGGGTATAAATCCTGAACAAGTGCAGATTCTCACCAGAACTGGCATTAGGAATATTGAGGCAGCAAATGAAAACATGAGCTACTGTTTTCCCACTCCCACATTTAATTAAATCCACTGCTTTTTAAAAGGATGTCCACTTCTAACAAAGCCAGTGGATCAGGCAATGCTCCTCATACCCACAGGCCAAAAGGCAACTTCTGGTGCAATTCTAAGGCAGATAAGTGCACCCTTTATGCTAAGCCCTATTTACATCTCTAAGAGCCCAAATGAAAATAAAAGGAAGACTTTTCCTTCAGGTAACCTGCATCTCCCAGAGCCACCCAGCCCAAACCAGGCACTGGTGCACAGGCTGCAGATGTGACTCGATCAGAAAGTCAGGCTTCCTCTAACAGCAAGTTCTCAAAGCTGTGAAGGCAGGCATGAACACCTTTTTTTTGGTTCTGACATCTCTATATCCTAATAAGAGAGTACTCAAAATATACACTAACTAAATAACCCCTGATTAGCATCAGCATCAATAACAACACCTGTAAGTCCCTCCATAATTAAGTAAATAATTATTGACAAACAATGCACCAATTATGACCAAAGTGTTACACATATAAGAAACAATAACCATCCTCAGGTGCCAGAGTTGAGTAATTTTGGGTGGATGGGAGGGGAGAAGAAGAGGGGAAGCAGTGTAATGTCTTCTTAAACTAACCTCGTTTTCAGTCTAGCACTTCAGACCAATAGGTGAACATTGTAACCCTGCCAGGGGATACAGGATCCATCACATCCATCTAGGAAATGCCATAGAAGAGACACTACCATGTCATCTCATCTCAATAATGACACAGGAGCAATTGAATATTAACCATGACAACCACCACAGCTTGTCCAAATACAAACACACCTACGTCTAAGCCTACACCTACTATTGTCATTTCTTCCAATAGAGGTCAGTGAAAAATCAGGATATAGTCTACCTGGTGTCTAACAGGAAAAAAACCCCTGCTGTTAAAACTCTGTCCTGATATAAACCAATGTGTGAAGCAGCCTTCTTATCAAGGAAGTCTTCATATTTGTATGAAGTAGTTTTCAGCTTCATGCACTGACAATAAAAAAAAGAAGGAAGTCAGGACTGAAACCCTCAGACTGTGCTGACCTGAGCCAGAACAAGACAGAAAACAGATTCCTTGAAAGCTGTGTGATGCCAGGAAAATCCCAACACCCCAGGTTAAGTAATTAGGAGATCAGGAAATAAATAATTTTGAGGCATGACATACATAACTAGCCCAGGAATAAGTTATCTCAAGAATGGCAAAACTGCCACTCTAAATGACATCTGGACAAATGAATATAACACTATGGTGCAGAATCAGATGACTAGCAGTTCCCAAATAATTCTGTTCTCTTCTTTATGAAAATCCAAGATATGTAATGCAAATACACACAAACACTTTTCAGTCATGGAAAGTTTGCCCTGGATCTGCAGAACTGCTTTCCTCCTTCTTCACAGATGAGACAAGATCACCTTAAATGGTACCCCAGCATCTGCTGGCAATCCTGTCAGCAGAGTAGAATACAGCAAAGTGCTGAACATCACTCACTATATTGATGACAACTTTAAAGATGGTGCAGTCACAACTGTCACATTCATAGACCACGCTACACACAGGGGGATAAAAGAGCATCACACTATAGAAGTAATGCTCTATTAGGAAAAAAACTCCAATGACTTTATATCAAACTGTTCAGGAAACGGAACCAATAGCTCAGGTAATGAAACAAGCTACCACAGTCGACAGACTTGTCTAAGTATTATTAAGCAGCCTCAGTGTTCATCCTCACACAAGAAATTTTACCTGTATGGGTATCTTGCACATCATGAAGTATTTGCCCATAGTGAAGCCAAACTGATAGCAGGATTCTCATGTTGCTATTATTAAATGCATATATGTTATAAATATACAATGAACAAGTATACACCTGTATTTATTTGAATATCTAAACTATAAATAAATAAAACACACATGCATGTGTAAATGTATTCTGCCACACATACCACACACCAGCCTAGCTAAAACACAGGCTACCCTTTCATTTCTACAACCACAAGATCAATAAACAGCTTTGCACAACTCAAAACAGGTTGCAGCTTGCCCACTACCAAAATCTGCTATTCCTGTGACTAATGCTGGGCTGCATGTTCGCCATGAGGGAATAGCAGCAAGACAAAATGTAAGGTTAATACTAAGAATAACATGTTGAGGAAGTTGATAAGTTTTAAATGGAAGGCCATACCTGCAAGCCGCAGCAACCGCACACTGGTTTTTAGCAACCAAATCTAAGTCTGGCATGGGAACGTTCAATCAGTATGCACAAAGGCATGCAGCAAGTAAGTGTCAGTGCACTTCTGAGGTTCTTCAGTCAAATAAAGAGGAAAAAAAGGTAAATAAAACAAATGCCCCTGACTTGGTCCTTCAGATGAATTTTTTTAATTAGAACATACACAATGGAAATTCAAGGCATCTAATGTATGGCTATATACTATAGCCATTAACATTGTTAAAGCAGCTTTGTTGTAATGCAGAGAGATTTACAAAGCCCTGTGGAGACCACATATTTGGAAATATGAAGGTCATAGTTCAATGTAATCAGTAGTGGATTAGAAGTAGCCAACTGGATGTTCAACAACTTCAGTGAAGACACAAAGTCCTTTCCAACCCCCACCATTCTATGATCCTATGATTCCCATAACCAGGCCTGAATCTGAGTAGGCTAGACAACAATAATATGCAGAAACAGAGAATTCCCAGCCATGAGAAGCAGCAGCTAGAGGCTATACTATCTATTGGGATATGAACTGAATGCAAGAGAAGGGATGATGCACACTTCTCCATATTGCTTTCTGATTTGCTGCTGCCCCAGAAGACAGAATTTCTTCCCAGGCCCACAGAAGAAGTTACAGCTTCCCAAGCAACCACCAGCACAGCCAGGAATGGGACAACAGCAAGGCAGAACTGGTGTTTTTCCAGGACTGACAATCTCTGAACACAGGTAGTGTTCAGGGATGACACATGTAGAAGAGGGATGATACTAGAAACAGGCAACAAGGACAAACTCAGCAAAGGAGGTAGGGCATACAGAGTCAGAGACTGCCCTTAGACAGAAAGGTACTCTTTCCCCAGCCTTTCCCATTCACTCTAATCTAGTTGGGAAAAAAAAAAAAAAACCCCCCACCCCCCCCCCACAA
>NDXB01018308.1:0-26688 GCA_002631895.1 Agapornis roseicollis
AGGATCACATATGATTGTATCTTAAGGAAGTACATGAAGTATGCTGCAGAAGTTGCATTTCATCTTGTTTAAACAGAAAAGCTATCAAGGAACTTTTTAAACAGTCACAGAACAATTACAGTTGGAAGAAACCTCTGGAGGTCACCTGCTTCAACCAAGCAGGGGGGTGTCCAATTGAGATTTGAATATCTTTATCTAAAGATAGAGTTTTCACAACCTTCCTTGGCAACCTATTCCAGTCTTTGACTGCAACTGCTGTAAAGAATTGCCTCCTTTTATTTATTTGAAACACTCCTTGCTGCAATGCATTTCCGTTGCTTATTTTTTCACTATGCACCTAAGAACCTGGCTTAGTCTTCACTATAGCTCCATTAAGTAGCTGGGAAACGTGGCAGAATATAGCAGAGGAAATGTGGAAGAAGTCAGTCTATCCTATCTGAAGTACACAAATGCAGGTCAGTAAACAGCATGCTGAAATGCCTGAAGCATAATCCTCAGCTTGAAGAGACTCAAGTTCCTTTCCCCATCTGAAAATACGTTTGTTGCTTCACCTTGCAGCAAGTCACACAGTCACTCTGGCTAATATTAATAAATATTATTTTAAATTGATATTAATAAATACAAGTATTTAAAAATAAATGGGGTTTTATAAATATTAATATAAATAGATATTAATACTAATGAAGAAAATAAATCTTAATAAACAAAATGGAGCCAAGGCATGGGGATGAACAGTGTCCTGTGATCATTTATATTATTTAAATATTAGCACACTTAAAACCTGGCATGGTTTTGGCCTGGACTAATTATAAGATCTGAGGTGATATTTGGATGTGATCTGGATGTAATACAAGCCTGGGACCATTCCCAAACTACTTGGACTGTAATAGTTGCTGGGGATTAGAGGAAAGGCAGAAGAAAACTGCGGACGTGACCTTCACCTAGATGTTATGTCTCAAGGTCTGAAAGGCACCCCCAATCTGTTCTATTTAGCAGTACATAAATAAGTCTTCATGACTCAAGATTCCCATTCTGTACAACTAATGCAAAGTCTCCCACTTCTCATAAGATTGAGGCATTCTGATAAAAACTAACATGCAAGTATTATTGTTACAGGTTTTGCCTGCAGAAGAAACAAATCATGTTAATTAAGTCAGAAAAAATCCTTACATCTGGATAACGTAACTGCAGATTAAAACTGTCCTATGGGCAGGGCCAAGAATTGAAAGGCCAGGACTTCTTTTGTATACTACAGCCTATGGTGCAACAGTTGTTTCTACACCTTGGAAGAGAAACAAATAAGTACATCACAGCTGCTGAAACAAAACACTTGGAAACAGAATTCCCATAAAGAAAAAGATCTGGAATAAATCTGCATTTGCTGTGGAGCTCTAAGAGCACCAACAGTTGTTTGAAAACTGATGTTGCGTTGTATGGAGGCCAGCCAGGAGAAGAGCTAGTCCCTGCACAGTCCTGATGCTACAGTTTAACTGAGGAAGAAACCTTGCCTTTTTTGAACAACCCAGATGTTCTTCCTCCCACCCAGGATCCCAAGCATTAAAACACATCATACAAAACTGTGTAGCTTCCTTTAGATGCAAAATCTTACCTCAGAACAAAAATAAAGATCTCTTACCAGGCAATCTTACAGGTTTCCATGGTGCAGAATTTGGCACATACGCATGTTTACTAGCAGTCACTATCAGCTGATTGCCCAGCTTATACTGAAACTTGAGGAAGGCAGTGCCATCTGCTCCTGAGGTTCCAGATGCAATGGAGATCTGGTTGGTAAAAATCTCAATGAAGGCTTCAGTTACTGGCTGATGTGTGCTGGCATCACTTACATGGACCTTCAGCGTTACTTCTGTAATGACAAACAACCACAGCAATTATCGTCCCAAAAGCTTCTATATTCTATATTCCACTTATGACCCACATGCAGCCAGGCAGCACATCACCAGGGGCCCCTTGATGGGCAACATGTCAACCTCACAGTAGCATCATAATTCTAATCATGCATGCTACCAAACATCACGGATAGTATGGCATCCTAACTCTGTATCCCTGCCTTCCTATGCTTTTGCTCAGCCAGCCTTCTCCAACAGCAGCGGGGAGAGGGAAAGGCTGGAATCTGCTGTGCTCCCTCACCCCTTCCCCAGAACATTCTCTCTTTGTGTAGCGAAGGAACGGAGGACATCTGCTGTGATGGAAGCCTGGGAAGAAAGTGGGCAATGCGTGGCCTGTGTTACAGTCAGAGATTTTGAACTCCAGCAGGAGAGGTAGCCCCAGCTGGCACAGGACTTCCCTGGCGATGCCTAACCAAGACAGTGAAACCCCACAGGATCAGGTCCTTGTCCTCAAAACACAGCACAGGTAGGATGCTAGCAGTGAGGAAGAGGGGTACACTTCCTCCACCACCTCCCAGTCCAGTGGCCTTTTTTCTGAAGGGGCAAACATGTCACAGGCCCTGGTGATACCTGCTTGTCTGCTCTGATACCACTGTATTACCTGTCCCCACGTACAAGTGGTGGCTATGAGAAGCAAAGAAGTTAAGGTTAAGGCAGTCTCAAGAATCATACATCTTGTAGACATGCAGTCAGAAGCTAACACAATGGACTTCATTTTCCTTGAGTAATTTGCCATTTTTCCAGAAACTAATTACTTGTTTAAATGTTTCCAGATGTACAGTATTTGTCTACTCCAGGGCACTCCTATGACTAAACCATGCATTGTGTCACCACACTTTGTTACATAAAGTGGAGTGGCTTGTGCAAGACAGTCCCTGTGGAAGGCATTCCTCTATATCTACGATTATTTTTCGGCCCCTCCAATATTTCCTCTGCTTCATGCTCTAAAGAAGCAGCTGTTGCCTTTCTTCAATAACTCTGACTCAAATGCAATGCTGCATTGAAAAGACGCAGCAACGGTTCAATGCCTCCACCAAGCCACTCCTTGGATTCTTTTCATTTACAGTTGCCTTGTTGTCCTCCATGAGCATCTCCCTCCCTCCCTCTTCTCTCTCCCACTTTTCCTTCTCTCATTCTCATCTTTGGAAATCCTGCTGTTCTTGCGTCAAGTCCCCCACCTCTGCTTATTCCATTCCCCAAGATAATAGGCAGTACCACGTGCAACTCATTTCTTCACGTGCTGCCCAGAAAAGAGAGCATGACCACCCTTTCATACGGATTTTAAAACAATTTACTGATTTACATAGAACAGTGTTGGTGGTACAGTTCTATTACTACACTGCGTTAGATTTTAAGAACTTACTTCAGTGTAAGCCCTGAGCCAGCAAGACGTAACACCAAGAACCACAAAGAACAATATCTCCGTTGTGAATTTCCATAGTGAAAGGACACAACTGAGTATGCTGAGACACATACTGTAACAATGTAAAAATTTAAAAGGATATCAGGACCTAATACAAAAATATCAGCACATCTGTCCTAAGGGCATTCCAGCCAGAAACATATTGCGCCCTTTTATAAGCAGAAACTTTCTGTTTTAATCCTATAGCGCAGAAAATACAAATATCAGGCAGCCCTGAACAAAAACCCCATTAGAGAAATTCATCATCATTGCAGCCCTCACTTTAGAACTTCGCGGTGGCAAATGCCAATTTAGAAGGGATCAGCATGAAAAACGCTCTAGCTATTAAAGATTCTGGACTTGTTCCCAGTTTTGCATTTAGTAGTCAAAGAAAACAACATATACTGAAAAACAGTGTCCATACACTCCGATGTGCACATACTGAATGCCTCCTTAAAAATCTTGCCTTGGCCACCAAGCAACTTGTGAAGTCTTACGCACATGAAAAGCAGCCACATTAATTAAAGGAGGAATGCCTATGTATTTATGTATTTACAAACTGTACATGTATTTACAAACATGAGGGCAAAAAGCAATATAAGTTATTTTCAAAATGTGCAGGAACAATACACTTAGATCCAAAGCCAGATAGCTGTGCAGTTAATGTTTCCCACTTTGAATTGGCCAGCAAAGAATGCTGAAGAACAGATGCGGTTAAGAATAATGGGTCATGCATTAAAGAGAAAGCAAGGGAACAGGACAAGCTGAACATTGTGGTTAGTAATTTCAACAACATGAAAGTTAAGTCTTTTCTAAGCAACCACATATAAGAAGGAACTAAAGAGCTTTGAAATATTAAATACTAATCAAGGAAGAGTATAAGAAAACAACAGAAGTATCAAATCCGTTTAATTCCGTATAGACATTCAAAATTCTAGAATAGACTACTACTAAAATTCATCTAGAAGCAAAGACTGATAAACAGAAAATTTTCCTGAATACACAAATCCGGATCTCTCTTCCCAAACAAGAGAGCTAGCCAGTGGTATCTCCAATAGGAAATTCCTTTATCCTTGACTCTGTAGCTATATAGGTGGTTCTGCCTACATCTCCTTCTCTCTATCCAATAAGGAAGGATAAGGGTTTCCAAAATCCTGTTTCCAAACAGAAGTGACAGAGGCCATCACCCAAGATGGAAGACCGATGTCCTGAAAGGCAACAGACTGGAACTGCTGTTGTAATCCACAGTCCCTAGATCAGACACTGGGCTTTGTTGGGTTTTTTTCTCCTCCTTTTTAATATTTAGACTTGTTGGGGCTTTTTTATGACTCAGAAGACAGAGAAAATCCTAGCAGCCTGAACAACCCCAATTCTTTTTCATGTATTATCTTCCCTGACATGTATGTGAAATTTATACAACTTACTTAACTCAGGGCTTTCTCCCACGCAAAAGCTCCTTTTTCTTCTTATCTAATGCAGCAGTGAAGTCATGAACAGCAAACCTGCATTATCACAGTGATTTCCACAGCAACAGAATGGTTACAAGCTTTAAATGGCAGAGAAATTGTTGAAACAGTGAGTGTGACAAGAATAACCTATAGAGACTACTAAAAAACCTTAAAGCTGTACAGTAAGTTTGAGAATTGCTGGAAGATACTCAGGGACTTCTTAACAGGAGAACTGAAGAAAGAAAAGAAGAAAGCAGAGGAAAGACAGCAAGTGATCAAAATCACTCTGACCTCAAATTAACAGGGATGTCTTAGACCCAAGCATTAGGTATAACAAAATAAGTATTTAATTATAAAAAGCTGCCTAGAAGACTCATTATTAGCTACAGAATACAGTCTTGAAAATATCTGGCAAACATTTTAGCCTGTACTTTCAGTAAAACAGTGGGAATAAAGCAGATACATTATTCTGGAGTTTTACAGCCTACCACAGCAAGCAGCTCGCCAGAATTAAAGACACATGGACTCTGAGAAGGAAGAACATCTGCAGTAAGTGGGGAACATGATGGAGACAGGAAACCGAAAGCACTGCAGAAGGTGAACTCTGAGACCATGAACTGCTAACATGAAGCATGCTTCATTCTTCCACAGATTTGTGATACTGTTTTCTCTATTATTGACTACAGCAGGAATATTCAGTTACTAAGATCTGAAGGAGCTTTGCTTTGTGCTGCTAGTGAGGTTCTGGAGGAAGGAAGGGGACATAATGGTGTACAGTGCTAATGTTTCTTCCCTACAGATCAAAGCAAAGATGGCTGAGGTGACAGGCCCCAGGCTGATGAATTCAGCCAGGGCAGGTGACATCTCTCACTCCCCAGACAGGCCAGGCTATGCCTGAGCCAATCCCCCTATGTAGCAGACCTGGCTCCTGACCAGTGTGCTGTGAATGTGACCCTTTCAGCCCTGGATTCTGGCACATGGTTTCCTGTTGGCTTGCAGGGCACAGGTAGAGCCAGAGTAATTTGCTTGTACCACTAGTGCAAGCCCTGTAATACTCCAACAGGACCATTTCCTGTCCAAAGCAAGAGCTACTTAATGTTAACTGTTCACTTCCAGGAGATAAACTACAGGCAAAGATATCCTGTCTGGATGGGCAAAAAGACTCTATGTCCCTGTAATAAAGCACTGCTAGGAATGGGCCACACAATGGTTAAATAGTGTAAGCCATCTGGGAAACCCTGCAACTCCACTTCAAGAATCCCAAAGCCAAGTGGGAAAAGGAGGCTAGTAGGAAAACAGCAAATACAGGGTTACAATCCACAAAGAGGACAAGGCTGCTGCATGTATACGCTCAAGCAAGTCCAGCCTAAATTTCTCTTCTCAGTTATAATCCTTTGTCTTCTCTCAGCAACTGCATCTTGTTGTTCAAATGAGTGCAAAAAAACCCCTACTAGTTACAGTGAAAACAGCTGCTGAAGTATAACTCCCTCCCAGTTTTCTAGTACTAAATTTATTGTCAGCTGTATAAAAAAATCCCAGCATCTCCAAGGTTATAATTTGGGAAAGTGAAATAGAAAAAGGCAAAAAAAGCCCTAGCATGTTAGCATTCAATCCAGAGCCCCATCTGTCTTCTTAATCTGATTTTTGAGATTTTGCTAAATCTAAACTTTCTCTGAGCAATCCTTCCAGTGCCATCTGCTTTATGAACCACACTGCCTCCTCTGAAATACAAGAAACCTTAAGACAACTATTTCTGCAGTTGCAACCCCTCTTAGACTCACAACTGCTCTTTATATTGCTGCGTACTCCCAGTTTGGGAATGGTTTCCTTCGGAACTGGTATAATCATTGCTGTGGTCTATAACCAAACTCCTGAAAAATGAAAAGCACTGGTTTTGGTTTTTAAAAATAAACAAAGCACACACAAAGCTCCCATTCTTTGTAAAATTCTATGTAACATTCTATATCATGTTCCATAGAAAGAAAACTCCTGAGCGATCTGAGTGATGGCACACTGTCAGATCTCAAATACTGAAATAAACAGAGCAAAGTTATGACACAGATTGGAAGTCAAAGATTACAATCTTCTTTAGATGCCAATCCTGCAATTTGGTGCGCATACACTCGTCTGTCAGGCAGACTCTCACTGATGTCTGCTGGACAGATGATCTCTTTTGGGAATAGGCTGACACAGGCAGCCTGTATCACTTATCTTTTCCTCTGAGGGTCCCCTATCCATGGACAATGTCAGGATATTACCAAAGCAAGAGATATTTAAATTATCTAGGTTTTGATTAGAGAAAGAAAACTTCCTGTTCATTAAAAAAATACCATTATGAACTTTATTTAAAATTGTACCTTCTGCTCTGATTGAGCTTACTGGCAACTTGCCTGGTTTTGAATCCTATGTGCCAAATGGATAAGCCTTTCTGCCTCCCGACCTCTTGCCCAAGTGCAAGGTCACTCCTCAGCCAAACAATAGGGTTTTCATTTATCTAAAGGAAAACATTTTCCTAGAAAAAGGAGTGTTTCCCATCCCCTAGCCACAGATGCCAACTCAAGTATTTATATATCATCGTATCTTTGTAATGTACTGTATCAAGAAGGCTCTACTGACAGCTATGCTTCAAAATAGCAGCAAAGTTTGTATGAAGAAAAAGGAAACATACATAAAGTCCTTCCAGAAGCACAGAGTCTGACCTTCACTGATGTCAGCACCTGAAAAGTAAGTTCACTAGTACCACCTTAAACAGCAGACTAGGTGTGCTTGTAGAATATTCACAGCAAAGACCATGACATCTCTTGCTCAGAACAGGCTCTGGTTCACAGGGAACAGGACAAACCAGTGGTGCTACACAGCCTTCCCCTCCACCACAGAAGACCAAGCCTTCAACTGGGTGAGCATCTGCCACTGACTTCCCGGGAACCCAACCATGCAGAGGGTAGGGTTCGGAAGGTCTGCTTCTACTCACTGCCTGTTCGGTGATTCCCAAGATTATACGAGGGCTGCTGCAGTCCCTGGCATCATGCAGAAAGATACTTAACCTCTGCTCACAGCACTGGTCAGAACTGTAGTAAGGACCATACAACAGGGCTTGGTTCTCAGGCCCACGCTCAAAGGATTTAGAAAGTGGAGGGGTTCAGAGAAGAGCCATGTTAAAATCTAGAGCACAGGGAAGCAACCTTGGGACCGGTCATCTGAAGAAGCTGACCTCTTCATCTACTGAAAGAGAAGGCTGGATGATTGTGTGAAACAGGGAAACTGCCAAAACCAGGTCAGCTTTAGTCTTGTTGACAGAGGTACAGTATGACCCAAAAGCTACACATTGAACTTAAGCAAATTCAGGTGTCATTTCTCAGCAACAAGAGAACAGCTCGAGAGATAGCAGACTCATTTGTGCTGACAGATAGTGGGAAGATTTTATTTTTTTAATAGCTTTGATTTTAAGTGCTTAATTAAGGCTTACAATTAATGTTTAATTCTGGAGTTAAGAGACTTAATGTTTGATTCCAGAACATTTATGAAGCCACCCCACATGGCTGTCTGCAGTGCTTCTGATTTTTTAGCACTGCAATCCGAATTTGCTAAACACTTTTCTGCTTTACAGGTCACCAGGAAGACTGTCAGTCCTGTCCTGACACGCTCTGTCTGCACACTCTGAGCACTTGTAGTGTGATGACTATAATTAACTCTCACACCTCAAGTACATTTTTCCCCAAATCTACAACTGACTGTGATTTCTGAGTTCTTCTTTTATTCTTCTCCCTTGCTTTTCCTCAGAAACAGTAAGAACTCATGCAATGGGAGCTGCATAGTCCAGTCTCTGAGCTGGCGCATAGAAGCCCATCTGCGATGCTCTTGGGTGGCACATAAGGCTTTTTTTCCTTCTCGGAAGCACAGGTTGATTTGTCTGCATTTCTCACCTAACATTCCTTGCCAGTGCAAGTGCCTCAGGCATTGCTGGCACTGTGGCTGGTTCCTCTAGTGTGCACAAACTTCATTTCCAGGGGACAGAAATAATTTATCTTAACTAAAATAATTAGACTCAATCCACAATATTAAAGCAGAGTGGTCTGTGATACGAAGGTCAGACAGGTGGCCTACTTGCCTCTTCAGGTCTAAAATCTATTAAAGTATCTGAAAACTCAAATGAGAAATACAATAGTTAAAGTATCTGCTAGTAATGATGCACACAGATTATAATAAAGTGTCACAAAAGGAACTCCAATATAAAAACTAGAGCAATTTATGCCACGTCCAGTGACAACCAGGCTACTAAACAACCATGTACTCAAAGAGGAGGGAGGGGCAGAGAAAGGATAATAAAATAAAGATATCCATCACAGAGCTGTCCAACATTTAAAAGAGGATTTGCATATCCTGACCTGTGAGAGCCCGGAGCAGTACCACCAAAATTAATTTCTTAGGAAAAAAAAAAGAAAAAAAGGTAGGAATTTGCTTTAATTAAAAAAGTGAGAGCTATATGCACAATGCCCAGATGAGACTCTGATACCCTATTGTTAAGCGATTAAACAAGCATTTATAATTAACTTGAAACTCACACGGCTATGAAACTCATGAATAGCAATAGTTGCGTTAACAGGCCTGCCTTTGATCTCTACAGGAACTGTGCATGATGCAAACTAATTTCATTTCCAAACCTTGTCCTTTTAGACATGGAATTATATAAAATACCATCATGGAGCACAGATGGAAGTTGACTTTCAAAGCTTTAGCTTGCCACACACATAATGCATTCTTTGCAAGACATGAAAACGTAATCCTGGCTTAAAACTCCCTTTTTTCTCCTAAGAGAGTCCTTTGAAACTCTGTTTGGAGATCAATATGGAATGAAAAGTTAATGCACTGATATTTTTCAGTTGCTGAGCATTAGAGTTCTCCACTGACTCAAACAAGACCACTGCTGATTTTGCAACATCAGCTCTGAGGATAACAACACAAGAGCTCAGCTGCTGCACAGCTTGCAGGGATTTTAAGCCAACTTTATACCTACTGCATCACCAGTCCAACCTGGGGGAGGGCAGAAAGGGAAAGCCTGGATTTGCTTAACCATGAATGGATGTGTTACATTTTCTTGGAACATCTTTTTCCTAACTCTATTATTAACAGTATGCATCTGATGAAAACAATTTAAAGCAGTTGTATTCTAGGTCTAAGTGAAGCAGTTTATGTGCAATGCGGCAGGAAGGAGATAAGCAATTCTTTTCGCTTATTTCCAATCAGCTTTGGTGGTAGGTTTAATCTCTACTTATTTCCAAAACCTGTTGTGAAAGCAAAGCTAGATATCACTTTGGAAGAGTGTATTTTTATTCGAGTTGTTTGTCTTTTATTTTATAAACAAACCACTGTAGCAGTTCAAACAAACTCAACTCAAGTGACTCTTCTACATTCCCATGGCAGTCTGCAGAGCAGATTTCCACTTTCATCTCAGTACTCCACTGGCAAAAGCTAATACAGAGGCAAATTCTTGTGTTAGAATTTTATCCAAGCACTTGCATGACCTTTCTTTTTTTTTCCAAATAACTAAAAAAACAATTTATATTCACTTCACTCCTTGAAGAGGTTATCCACAACTGGCAGACAGGAAAATTAAGCCTAGGTGAAGCTATGCACGGGAACAACCTCATTCTTCCCAGCAGCCTGCCCGAGCAGACTTCTGCAAGGTGATTAGGAGCTCAGCACTGCTGCCCAGCTACTCCAGGGCAGAAAAACAGGCATATCCCTTCCCTTCCCACCTCCATGGCCTGGCTGCAGACTTCTACTCTGTCTCCTGTGCTGCTCTGCTGCTCCTTGGACCTCTCACTGCGTCAGCTTCATTTACTAACTCAGCACAGCACCCGCCTAACAAAACAAAAGGCTTGTCGCCAGGTTATCAGGCTGAGCTGCTGAAGCAACATGGCTCCAAGTGACAACATCAGCAGAACGGACAGGTGTGGCGGCAGAGAGGCATGAAGTCTTCTGGCCAAGCACAACACTGGTGGAGGAAAAGGCAGGAATGGTTCCACCCCTGCCAGTTCATGGGCAATTAGGTCTGCCCAGCTATACCACTGAAACACACCCCGAGAGACCTTCTCAAGTAACTGCACCCCTGTGGTCACTCTGTAAGGCTGCCTGTGTCACTCCTGACTTAAGCTTTAGGTCAGTATTTGACATGTACAGCTGCAGGAGACCTTTATTTTGTGTTAGTCCCAGATGCCAAATAAATTCCTGGCTGTGGTACCCCTACCACTGAAAAATGGTACTTGGCTCCTTAAGGATAGGATGCTTGTGACAATGCCAAAGGGAAGAGTTTGGTTTGGAGTACCGAGGACTTTCACACGGGCACTATACAGGGTTTACTACTCCTGGACACCCAAAAATCTCCACAGGCACAGCTGATATTTCTGTCTGGGTGGAGGTAGGTTAATGTTTGTTCCTCCTAACCCTAGAAAGCATGCTTTCATTAACATGCCAGGCGCTGTGGCTTTTGTTTTCTCCTCACTGCAGCCGAGGATTAACTCCCACCCGACTTGCCTATATTGAAACTTTTGCATCCTCAAAAAATTTTTACTGTATTTCCAAGTTTCTGAGATTTGTTTTGCTCAAAATAACGTTTACATTCCCTTACTTGAAATAACTAATAAAAAAATCAATCTGTGTTTTAAGCCTTCTTCTTGAAAATGAATTAAAACTATAAACAAAATAGGACCCACTACAGTCCCCTCCATCCTCCAAAACATCCCCAGCTTGACACAGGGCCACTTGTCATTACCCCCTGNTACTTGAAATAACTAATAAAAAATCAATCTGTGTTTTAAGCCTTCTTCTTGAAAATGAATTAAAACTATAAACAAAATAGGACCCACTACAGTCCCCTCCATCCTCCAAAACATCCCCAGCTTGACACAGGGCCACTTGTCATTACCCCCTGTTTAGTCCTTCGTCCAGTATCAGTAACACAAAAGACTTCTCATCCACGTCAGGTTTTCATTTAGTATTTTTGAAACAGGCTGCTGTACTGTTTGTATTTCAGCTGAAACGACTGCATATATATGCAGAGCATAATGACTCAGCAACCAAAACTTGCTTTGGTTTAAATTACTGTAACAGCATGGTGATCTTAATTCCCGTAAGGGGATTAATTTAGGGCTGCTACAATTTCATTAGAAAAATTTCTAATCAGACTAAAATTGTGAATTTTAAAATATTACTTTCTATTCCCCTACACTGGAAGTCAATTATGTAAATCAAAGTTACTGGCTCTTTCACAAATTCACAATCATGACTGGAAAGTATATTTACAATTACACTTGCAACATGCATCTTTCTTGCAGACTCATTTTATATAAAACCCACAAAGCAACAGTGACCAGAGTTTTGATACGCTGCTCATCCTCATCCAGCCTACATTGCTTTCCATCACCGGAAGAGCACTGAAGCGTACCTTTGTATTTCTGGGTCACCTGCAGCTCTGATTCACACTAGTCCACTACAGTCCTACAGTCTCCTAGCACTGTAGCTAGGAGACAAAGGTTTTCAACTTAAGAGATCCATGGTCCAGGCGCTGGGCATGTGTGACACTTGACTTGGTGAAGCATTGTCCTGGGTTCAGCAGTAGCAGTCATTTTTTCTTCTTCATAGTAACTGATGCAGCAGTATGTTTTTGACTTTCAGCTGGGAACAAAACTGATAACAGGGATGTTTTTAGTTACCGCTCAAATGTTTTACCCTGACCAAGGACTTTGTGAGCCTCATGCTCTGCAAGGGAGGAGGGGAGGCTGGGAGGAAGCAGAGACAGGACATCTGACCCAAACTAGCCAAACAGGTATTCCATACCATAGCACCTCATGCCAAGGAGGTAACGGAGAGTTACCCAGAAGGGTGAGTGCTCTGGGGGTTGGAGGAGGCATTTGGTTGGTGCTCAGTTGGGTTGGGGTGTCGTGAGTTATCTGTCGGTGGTTGTTGAGATGCTGTATTCTTTTCCCTTGTTATTTCCTTTATCATTATTATTATTGGTGGTAGCAGCAGCGGTTTGTGTTATAGCTTAGTTACTGAACTGTTCTTATCTCAACCTGTGGGAGTTGCATTCTTTTGATTCTCCCCCCACCCCTCTGGAAGCAGGGGAGGGCAAGAAAGGGGGGTTGAGTGAGTGAACGAGCTGCGTGGCTGGGTTTAAACCATGACAAACATGTTCATCTAGGCTATGAGACTGCCTATCTAAGGGGGCCCTGAAGAGGATGGCACTCTGCTAAAGGACTCTTGAGGTTCACAAATCTAAACATTGAACCACAGCAGAAACGGCTGATCAAACGAACAGGTGAATTACCTGTTCTCTTTAGAGATAAATGTCAATGTAAAATGCTCTGACTGGCCAATAAATGATGGAAGAAGGCTGAAAGGAGACAGGCAAGGGTGACATGCCCTGAAGCTCTGGGAATAATTCAGGGTGTGACTGAACACAGCTGCTGCAAACAGGGTTGGCTTTATCTCAATATGAATGGGACTCAAGGCTGGCCTTGGTTTCACATGAGCATGAGCTCCTCTGACAGCTACTGGATCAACTGACTACATCACAGGGGAGTGAATCAAATCTTTCTCCCAGGTTCACTAAAAGAGTGATACCGTCTCCCAGACCAGCATGGGGATGAGGTGTATGCATGGCTCAGCCTGGCACAGAGTATAAAACCTGAAAAACTAACAACAGATACAAGTAAATTTGAAGACAGCAAAGAGCTTCAGCTGGTTTCAACCTACATATTTCTTCTTGGTATCTGGCGATGTCCAGCACTGTGATGGTGAACATAATACAGAGACCAGCAACAGATACCACACATCAGTGATTGTGACTGAACTGTTACTGCCATTACTGTATTTCCTATTTGCTAAGTGCAAATTGCACTGGTATTGGGATTACAGTATATTTTGTATCACTGTGCTAAAATAAAAATCCCATATAACATTAAGTATCTTCAAATAAGTACATTTGATATTAAGCATTATACCCTCCACGTGTGGCCTACCTGAGTCCAGTCAGAGAGTACAAGATTCTGACAAACACCCCTCTTTCTTAATAGTTTGCCCTTCTGACAACAGAAAGGGGTTATCCCTTACACTCTACCATAAACCCATCTGAGATATTTACAGCTGTAAACATCACTCTCCTCAAGCTCTCTCACACAGCACAAAATCCCTCAAATTCTGCCATTTTATCTCTTCTGTTTCTATGCTCATGCTGCAAAACACATCTGTTTAAATGTAACACTATCATGACAAGCTGCTGGCATTTTTAGTTTAACAAATACGTCCACTTTCCCATTAACAAGCAGATAGATAGAACTGAAAACATTCCAGCAGCATGCTCTGTTTCCTTGGCACAGACAGCAACATGAATATTTTGTAGGCCATTTAGTCTATGCACTAAGCAAGCATTTTAAATTATTATATTGCTTTAAACAAATAGCTGCATGTTTGGAAAGTAAACTACTGCATATGAGCAATGTTTAAAGGGGAAACAGGAGGAAGGCATTTCTAAACAACCAAATCATATAGATGCTAAACTTATATACAGAAGCTGCATTAACAAAATGTGCTGAAGGAATTTGTTGGGAAGCAAATGAAAAAGTACATATACAAAATGACTGATCAACTTCTGAAAGGGTAAAATACACTCTATTTTCTATCCAAGATGTACATACGGTTAGCAGATGAAGGGTTCATGGATGTTATGCATACTTGCACACATGTAGGTGTGCTAAACTAAACTGAAAATAAAAGGTACAGCTAATCCCACTATAAGTTATAGCATTTACTTCAAAAGTTTCCTCAGCACTATCAGTCCATATCACTGCCCTGAAACCCATTCTAAGAAGCTGTTTATTTATTTCTTGATGCTAAGAAAGTATATATTTCATGTAGGGATATATAATTTTCTGTTTGTTTGCAATTAATTCTGCTCTCACACTTAGAAAAGAACTGCTGAGGAAGGTAACAGTATACAACAGTTAGCCAATATTTTAAAGGAGCCTGCTGAATACATTTAAAACCTGTTCTACCATATTTAGTCAGAAATGCAATTCCAGTGAGAAGTACAGGAGTGCTAACCACCTTGTAAATAGGTAAAATAGAGAGTCCTCATCTTTACCTCTGAAATTTAACACCTTTAGGAAATCTACAAATACCAGTTTTTAGCAATACATTCAGTAACATTTCATGTTGACATACTTTGACATCCGTTTCTCTGAAGTGCTTTACACCTAACTTTAAAGATCAGATAATTTGAACATGTGCTGGGATTTGGGAAACTAACACTCCACAACAGAAAAATAAGGTATTCTTCCTGCCTTGCTGAGCATATGTTCTAAATCAAAACTGCACTTCATTTTTTTTCTCCCTCTTCACATTAAGCTCTGGGAAAAAAAAGTAAACACATAACCCAATGGATGTGTATGTACATAAACACACATCCCACAGCAAGCAGTTTCACAAGAAAGCTGATGTATTTATTTCAACAACTGGTCTAATAACCCAAGTGGCCACTTCTTCTCTTGAGGTTACAGAATTACTTAAGGGAAAAGTAAAAGGCCAGCACACTGCTATTACTGCTCAAAGCCAACCCGAATTCCCAGGCAGCCTTGTGCTACCGTACCAGCACAACAGAGGCTTTCAGACATCAGCTGGCAGAGCACAGTCTTAAAGAGCTTGCAACATAAAAAAGTTAGGAAATCCAGCAGTACTCACCCAGTAGGAACTGGCTCTCTACCCCAAAGATTCTGACAATCACCTGAGTTGCCTTAGATGCTTACAAAGAGAAAAGGACTTTGGGTCCACTGATCTACTACAAGTATCAGGTAATGCAGGGCAGCGAAACACTGACAGCTCTGATTCTACAGTTACAATATTAGCATCCTCTACCCATATACATGTGGATGCAGCATAAATGAAATTGCCTTACTGGCAATGTAAAATAGCGTCTCTGCAGGCTTCAAGTTTCTCCCAGAAATAGCTGTTACACCAATGCCAAGACATTCAATGTAAACAAGAAGGATTTTAACTTCTGCTTTGGACCATTCATCAGATACTCCCCCCTCAGTGGGTAGTTAAATAAAGAAAAAGCGTGCCAAGTAAAAACCATTAATAGTTAATGCGAATAAAACAACCTGAAGTATCTGAACTTCACCTTTCTAGCCATTAAAATGAGCAGTCTAGCATATTAAATAATTTAAGTCTAGCATATTAAACTTAAGACTTAAATTATTTTGTAGTTATATCCACATAGAGCACAAAATCCTTGGAATCATGAACAGCACATAAAATGCAAGGTAATCACCTGGCTAAGTACAGACACTTATAGTGTACACGTACTCATTTAGAACATGGTGGTTCTTATGTTATCTGCAGTATCAAAGTCAAGCAAAATACATTCAGTATCCTTTTAAATGAGTACGCTTACATATGAAATACTGCTGTGTACTTTGGATGCTGCTTTTGAAATTCATTTAACAAACTGCAGAGAGGTAGGTGGAATTCCTTAAGATCTCTTTTCAGACAGGAAGTCAGCAAACATATTTTCTAGAGCCACTGTTCCAATTCTCTTGGTAAAAAGGACTTTCTGAAAATCAAACAGGTACCTGTGAAGCATAATGGGTGAGATTTCATGATTCACTTAGGGACGCAGTGCTAAACTTCCTGTCAACACAGAGAATGGTAGGAGCAGATGGCTTTGTGGGCCATAAGCTAGTTTTGCACCATGCCGATCCTTTGCTGTAAATTAGAGGGATTTCCTGGCAAAGTGCCTTGGGGACTGCCGGAAATCAGCTGTAACAACACCTGCACTCTGAAGATGTGGCTTTGCCCTTGACAGTTTTCTCACTTCTGCTGCCCAGGCTACATCAGTGGGCATAAGGAAGGGGTCTGTGAGAGGCAGCTGTGTTCCAAGACTCTCTAGCAGGCAGCGCAGTTACAGAGCATCTTCCTGGCCTAGGCTCCTGGCACAATCAGTGTAAGAAGGTGCTCAAGGCTGATGTTCTCACCCAGGAATCATGGTCTGGCTTATTTTCCACTCTTGTGCTGAAGTCCCATTTGGCTTAAAACCACCTCTTTGGCCTGATGAGCTTCTGCTGAAATAACTTCGATGAGATACATTTTGTACCTTAGCTATGAATTTTCAGAGATGTTTATCAAACACCTTGCTTCATATTCAGGTACCTTTGCCCTGCTGTCCTCCCACTACAAGACTCCATCACTTACTAAGACACATTTTGTAAAAAGGAAAAGGAGAAAGCTCTGCTAGAGAAAAATTTGATCAAGTGATTGTAAGTTTAAAAACCTGAAATAAATGCATTTATTCTAGAGCAGTATGTCTTAAGCTTCATTTTATCTACGTAGTGATAGCAAATTATACCAAATACGCTTAAAGAGCAGACCTGCCACCATTAAAAGAAAAAACAAAACAACACATCTACTTTACTTTTGTCTCTCTCTACAAAAGCTTGATACAACCTGTCTCAAGCTTCACACGAGGTTGTGCCAATCTGCAGAGAAAAACAGGTTTCAGAAGTTCATCCTACAAAGTACATCAAAATTTGAAACTGCTTTTTAAACTAAGACTGCTCATTTTTCAACAGCTTCATTGCAACCCGCACTACTTGGATGCCCAAGAGTCCTCTTGAAAATACGCATCCTTTTTAGTTTGCTTACTGCAGTGAGAGCAAGCACACTGCTTCCAGTTGTGAAGTTACCAAATTAAATCCAAAGTTAAAAGAAGCCCACAAAATTATGTTGCACAATATTTTGAACATCTGGACTGTGCTAAGATCACGAAGGTCAGAGCAGCAAGAAGGCTCCTTGGTACACCAGAGTCCTGGAGCTCCTACATCTAGGGTGAGAAAACACAGGGTCTAGCAGACTCACAAGAACTTATCTTCCTCTCATTTTGTGTGGGCAGCCATAATTACTCTTGCGTATCACACAATTGTAACAGTCAGCACAGGCGTGCTTGACTTACTGCCTTTCAAGGGAGGCTATCACCTACTCATCTAGTTGTTTTTCATGGCAGTGTTTTTCAGGTTCTGTACAAGGCCCTCAAATCTACAGATTAGAGAAAAAGATTCACAAATGACACCTGAAAAACAATAAGCTTTAAAAAAGCAAGCCATGAGGCTTACCAGTGTTGTACTGGCATTTCTGCTGTTACTGGATGTTTCTGTATTTTTTTAATAGGATCCATAAAAGCAAAACAGATAAAAACTACTGCTGAATAATGACAGAAATGGATTCAGATGGCAGTGGGGTTGCTTCTTGGTTTGGGATTCTTAAGAAACTGATGCTTACAGACTCTGTGCATGAAAACGAGCTCTGAACTCAAAGAATAGTGCAATAGCAGAAGATGAAAATGTAATAAAGATAGAGCAGTATCTAGCTTTCATATGAGTTAAAGCCTATGAATAGATTTATTCTAATAATTTGCTAGCTTGTAAAGAATCTACACAAGGCTTCGTGTTCAGTGGGACTTTCACCCTCTGTTAGATAAAAACAGGTGAGTGAATGTATCCTTGTGAAGGGAAAAGCCTTTGGAGTGAGCAGTAAAGGGATGTATACAACATGTAGAGACAGCTAACACAGATGGGAGTCCACCCCATTACCTGCCATCTCTGGCAGCTTGAGTAGGAACAAAGCTGATAGGAAGACACAGGGAGAGGTGGACAATCTCCATCCACTGCAACAAATAAACAAGAACAAGGAGAGATGCTTATGAAAAAGTCATAGGCTTGCAGATGCTATCTCTCTGTCTTGCTGGAGTATTTAAAAAACCCAAGGGTTTTCTCCCTGAATGTTGAGCTCTCCTTCCTTTATGAGTCCTTATCACATTCCAGTAATTCCCATCAGCCCTAGACTGACTGCTGCAATTTGCTTGTACTTGCCTTAAAATGGATTCAAAAGTATTAGGAGAAGCAAGATGCAGCAGAAATCTTTCCTTTGTGCAGTGGTGAGAGAATGACACTTAGACCATGCCACAGGCCCTGCTCACTGATACATCCACCTCTCCACTTTCCTTACCTGCCAAGCTCTGCAGGATGGAGACGTAAAGCAGCAGAGGCAGCACAAGCTATGTTCCCACAGACAGCGAAAAGCAGCTGGGCTTCCTTAGTGCTCTGCTGGGGGGGCTGCCCCCTCCCCCATCGCTGGAACCACACACTTCACTGACATCATACAAAATTCACTCCTCTCCCAGCACGTCCTCTCCAGATACTGCCAACATCTGCTCTGGGCCAGAACACCTTGGCCTTTTGACTCCTATTTCCCCTTTCTCTTTGGGATCATTTGCTACGTTTTATTTATGACAGCAGCTGGCTGTTCAAGTTTAAGATCCTCCTACACATGTGGGGTTTGTATACGGAAAGTATCATGTCCCCCTCGATGTGGGAGTGTTGGGACATAAAATAAGAAGTTGAGTATTTCAGGCTGCTCCCTTTGATTTGCACAGGACTACATCACTGCTGCAGCCCAAGCCACTGCAGTCCAAGGGCTGCAGAACAGGGCAGCTCCGCAGCTGCCATACACTTCTGCCCACTGGTCCACTTTGGTGTCTTGCCTCACCACACTAGCTCAGGGGCTGTCAGCTAGCTGGTAAGGAAGCCAGGTGGAAACAGGAGAAAAATAAATAATCCAAGGCTCTGCCTTCTCCCTTCGCAGCAGTCAAGACAAGCTGCAAGAGACACAAACACTTCTCTACCCACACATTGTTCTCTGATGCTGCTCAGGGACTGCAGGAAAATTACATCCCCTCTTTCTCTTTCCCTCCTTCCTTCCCCCAGAGGAACAGTGATTCATACAAGCACTAACTTCACATCATGCAAGCATCAAAACCAGCGGCATGGTATCAGGGGTGAGGGGAAGGTATACTGAAGAGCATTCCCCATCTTCTATTATAGGACCTAAGGAAATTTCTTGGATTTTGGCTCTGTATGCACTGCTTCAACAGATGCCAGTGCCAGTCCCATGGTGAGAGGAGACCTAGGAATATGCCATCCCCTCCAGCTTCTGCAGCTTGTTTTCCACAAGATGACACTTGGAATAGCTGCAATCCATCTGTGTCCCATCCCAGCCAGAACTGCAAGGCACGTGGTGGAACCCTCTTGCCCTGACGCTTTGACTTGACTTGTGTGACCCACTCAGCATCTGGGCCACTCGCTGCACTCTGCAACTTGCTCTGGTCTTAACCTTGAAATGAGAAAGGCATCTAACACTAGCATGGCTTTCACAAACACTTGAGTAAACCAGAGGTTAAGCAGCTAAGTAAGTGCTAGAAGATGATCTTAACATTGCTTTATGGGGGAGGGGGTCAAATAGAATAAGATTTTATCACTTGCAGCAATGAACAGTGGTGGAGGACATAGATACATTTTTGAAACTCATCAGAAATCAGATATGAAGCAATATATGAAGTGAAAATCAGTAAAAACAGCATGCTTAAATGCAAATGGTGTGTCATAGCTGCTTTTTCTATGCTGCCTTAACTCCAAAAATCTTGGTGCTTTTTTGGATGTCAAATGATTAGAGATAATGTTGGGGGTTTTTTTAGTAGTTTAATTATGTTCCTCATTGCCAGTAAAATATTTGCTAGCTTTTACACAGAAACTTTCCACTGAAGTCTACATAAAAGGCTCACTGGTGCTGCAATGAATAACCATAGGACACTCTCACTTGCAGGCTAAAGCTTGTTTACTTGTTCATTTCAGAAACTGCAAGCTTTAGCAAGTCCAGAAAATGAAGCTTTCTGAGCAGTCTGTACAGACCTGCAGAATTCCAGAGGCTATAAGGGTTCATGCTCCTATGTCACCAGCGTATCCTTGTGAAAAAGGCAAGTAATACGGAATGTTAAGTTTAGGCTCCTATCTTCGAATGCTTTGCCTGTATAGGTCTAACAAACTAGTCCTGAATTATTCAAAGTCAGTACACAATGAAAGTACTTAGTTCTTAACACTAATTCAATTTTACTATGAAGTGCCAAAGGCAACACAGAATACAGTTAGTGTTTACCAGGCAGTTGTTTGGTTCTACACTCTACTCATGTCCAGCTGCCAGAACATCCTTAACTGAGTACCCAGAAAAGCAAGCTTTTAAGGTGCAAGCACATGGTCAACAGCACCAAGACCAATGGCATTAGAAGTGTGAGTACCATTGCCCATCATATGTACATTCACAGACTCCTAGGCTTTATATCTGCACTCTTTTGACTTCTGCTATAATGGGCGTTTTGAGATATTCAAAAGCACTCTTAGTTAGGACAGCTTATTAACAAACCAAGATGTAACTCAAGCCTGATACACTATAGTCTGAAGATCTAATCAACCTGTGCTTTTAAATAGAAAACACACAATAAAAATATAGTTTAAAAGGGAGATTTAAAAGCACTTAAAAACCCCAAACAGAAAAAAGGGTGTTTAAAATTATTCTTACTCATATCTGGTCTGAAAAATTCTGCATTCATGTTTACAATTCACACCTAGCAAACAGAGTCCCTTCTTTACAGAAACTGATCTTCATAAAATACATAAAAAATCTAAATCATCTGTTGTGTGTGAAGCTTAATTCCAAGAATACCACTGTAACCGTAGTTTTAATATAGGAAAAACAGCCGTGAATTTCAACAAATGACCAGACCCTTTCAGTTCCCAGCCTGGGTTCTGCCCAGTCAGGTAGGAAGGTGGCTGGAAGTTTTACATGGAAGAAAAAATGACAAGCTCTTCTGGGGTCTGAAGGAACAGACTACAGGCAGACATGGGGCAGAAGTTTCTCAGTTCTAGACACTCCTCACACCAAGAGGCCTGTCATGTCTAGCCAACATGCTCTTTCCTACATTGCTCCTCCAGGGAAATGTGACACAGATTCTATGGTATGACCCACAGGACCAACAGAAAACCAGGTGACTGCAGGAGACAGATGTTTTTATGAACCTTCCCCCCTCCCACCCCTTAATTTTTAATAAAAGCAATTGATAAGGGCTTGAAATTCTGTGAACTGCGTGGTGACCACATGGAAATATTTCTCCATTGTGCTGAAGGGGAGACTGCCTCCCTGGCAGGAATGAATGCTCACAATGACTCTTATTCATAGCTAGCTCCAGAGGGCTCACAGTGGGGTGAGTGGGCTGAGGATGACAGCCACTTTGCAAGAACAAGCAGGAATCTGGTGACGCACTAATCACTGCCTTCATTTTTCACTGAAGAACCCCTCATGTGCCTGTTCCAGCAGCCAGCTCTCACCCTGCCTTGCTGCCACAGCAACACAGGAACCATCATGTGGGAGTGCTGGAAACGGACTTCCTCTCATTACTGAAACCAAGAGACCCAGCAGCAGATGGGGAACCAAGAACAACTCACTCTTCCACCACTCTTCTACCACCTTGTGGGCTCATCCCACTCAAGTCCCAAAGGCACAGTTTGAGGGTTTTCTTACTCAGCCTTAAAACAAACACCACTGCTGCCCACAGCCAACATGAAAAATCTAAGGTGAGTTCTACGCAGAACTGGGCTCATTTCAGTCAGTGGTTATTGTCTGGTTCGTGGGCAAGGATGAGCTGCTGACACTTTTTGTGAATCAGCTTCAGCAACACAAGAAGCCCCAGGTTACACTGCGGAACCAGGCAAAAGGAAACAGCCACCCTGAAGCCAAGGCCATACGACTCAAGGAAAAGACTCTTGACTTCTCTTGAGGAGATCTCTGGTTTCGCAGCAGGGCTTTAGGCTGACTGGAATACCTATAATCTTACACGGCACCTCAATGGAAAACAAAGGCGGCTGCTACTGGGGTAGGTCATGCAGATCACCAGGATATCTTACTATGCTTTGGTTTCTTTTCCCTTGTAATAGATTTGCAGCTTTTTGACAAGGATACAGTGTTTTTAATTTTGCCTTATAAACTTTCCCAGTCAATATCCTGACAGCCAGTGAAACACATAATAGGTTGCTGAGGTTCTGCAGTGTGGAAAATTCAATCTGTGGGTGGTGGTTTAAAAGTAGCAGTTTCCCTCCCGAGGGTTGCTAGTGCATCTGTGGTTACAGGGAGGAGAAGGCAACAGTTCATCGCAGCACGACACACACTAAAAAGCCCACTGCTGCACACCTATTGCTTTTGTCATGCTCTATGCCAAAGAGAGAGTAAACGCTGATCACCATAGGAATTCAACCTATTAGTATACACCCTCATATAGTTCACAGCTTTTAGTGATACAACCACATTACCTACCTTAATACTGTGTTTTCCTGCAGGAGAAAGACAGAACATTTAAAGTGTGCCATTTGTTAAAAAGCAAACAATTAAATAGGAAGTTTATAATTTTTTTCAGCCAAGACAAGGCAGAACTGAAACACCTGAAAACTAAAATATCACTGAATTTCACTGGAATAGATCCTTAATTCCAATTACGAGATTATTACCCTAAAAAGCTTAGTGGGTTTTATGCATTACTTCTTATGCATTACATCTTCAATAGAAGTGTTGGCTCAGATACATAAGGATAATGCAGTTAAAGTTTCCACTTCATGTGGGCTTTGTTTCAGGGCTAGAACACTTCTATTTAATATAGAGCCAAGAAACCCAACCAGAAAGGCCTTAACCATACTACAATTTCAGACAAATTTTAATTCAGCACCATTCAATCTGGTGGTCATTTAACTGTAAGTGGCAAGCAAAAACTTAACTGTATTTGACAGTAAGGTTCTCAGCATCAGAATACTTATTCAGTATCATATGAACACAATATGTTTCAGAATTGAAATATGTCACACCTCAGTATGGATCCAGCAATGTGGCACAGCTGCTTGAATCACACCATTCATGAACAGCATGCCCATTGACAAAAAATGGCCTCAGTGTGAAATCCTAAAACAACAGAGCCAGGAGCAGAACTCTGAGAAGATTCACCTTTCCCCCTTGTCAAACACATATCACGAACCAATGGCTGACAGACAGTGCTGTGAGCACGACAGTTGTACCACAGTGGTCTTCTACAACTACACAGGTCTACTGAGGTGGGGGACTCTTCATTAGGGACCGTAGAGACAGGACAAGGGGTAATGGGTTCAAACTTAAACAGGGGAAGTTTAGACTGGATATAAGGAAGAACCTCTTTGACCCTCAGAGTGGTGAGGCACTGGAATGGGTTGCCCAGGGAGGTTGTGAGTGCTCCATCCCTGGCAGTGCTCAAGGCCTGGTTGGACAGAGCCTTGGGTGACATGGTTTACTGCGAGGTGTCCCTACCCATAGCAGGGGGGTTGGAACTAGATGANAACCTCTTTGACCCTCAGAGTGGTGAGGCACTGGAATGGGTTGCCCAGGGAGGTTGTGAGTGCTCCATCCCTGGCAGTGCTCAAGGCCTGGTTGGACAGAGCCTTGGGTGACATGGTTTACTGCGAGGTGTCCCTACCCATAGCAGGGGGGTTGGAACTAGATGATCTTAAGGTCCTTTCCATCCCTAACTATTCCATGATTCTATAACAAGCAGCAAGCAGCATGACTGTTCAATGCAGGACTGCTACTGCCTGGCATTTGACTTGCCTTTCAGGTCTTTTACCTTATTCTGACTTCTTTTCCCTGCAGATCAGAAGTCCTGCAATAAAGCTCTAAGTGTAAAAATCCTGGACTGGAGACACAATGAGGGAGTTTTACATTGTATGTTTTAGACTGCAAGAAGCATTCAAATCCAACACCTCCAGGGAAGGGCAGCATGCCTCCAGTGACAATGTAAAGAATACAGTATGCTTATTTTGGTACTTTGATTTGCAAGCAAGTTAAATACTCATACAGCTTAAAATTGATATGGAAAAAGATTTCATGTATCTACATGAAAACTTATGCAGAAAAATATCACAGCAATTGGGGAAAAAGTTTGTCATCAAACTGTCTCTCCAAGAAGTACTTGGTAAGCAAAGGGAAAAAGGAGTCTGATTAACAGAGCAGCATTCCCTTTAGTTGACTTATATTCAGCTGTATTCATTTATTTAACAGATGTCAAAGAGAGCAAACCAGTATTTGCCAGTTTAAAGCAATTTCACAAAGCAATCTTTAACCCTCAGTGGTATTATCTCCCTTAGCTTTCTGACCACTACAAAGTTACTACAAATGTAGTTAATCAGCCTGTTATCAGTACTGATACTGCTATGAGTCATCAGGAAAGCAATGCATAAAACCCACATAGTTTCCTAGGAAAATAATCTCTTAATTATCACAGAATACACTGTGGCAATGAAATCAAGTGATACGCTTGCTTTCAGACAGTCCAATTCCAACTTTCCTAGCATCTACATTAAGTCAATCCACACACACATTGATAATAAACAAGCCTGCCTACAAAATTAGGATATGCTCCCCTCTCCTTTTAGTTACACCCAGAAAAGCATAGTAGTGATATGATGTCCCATATCTTGCAACCATATGCTTTTTACCTGCTGTCCACTGTATTTAAAAGAGAAAGCAAAGTGGATACTGTACAGTTTTATATAGCAAGAAACACTCCTCAGTCAAATTTTGCTGTAATAAATTATCTTATTCTAAACCATCTTGGAAGAGTGATCTTGTTGAAATACGTCCTTTGAGAAAATACAGTTGAAAGAGTAGTATGGAAAAGTCATAACACTAAAGCAGACTTGAAACTGGTTTAAAAGGCAATCTGTTTTCCCTCCATGCTTAACAGAGAACATTATCTGCATCAAGCCACTTTTTAAGATCAATTGGGTTCCATTTCTCCTTGGAGTGCTTTCAAGCCTGATGCCTCCTCAAGACCTTTTTAATAATGACTGTGTTTGCACCTCAATTTCATTTGACATTTGAGTTAACATACACATTAAATGTTAGTTGAAGATAAAAGTACCCTACTTAACAGATCCTGTATGTGAATATAATGGGTGTATCACCTTAATTACAGTCATTCCCTTCCCTCTCAAAGAGAAAAAAAGCCCAACCACAAGCCAAAGCCAGGGCTGTTAACAGTGCATTAGTTTATCATAGTGTCGGAAACAAAGGATAGTAGTGGGCAGACTTTCAAAATACAAATTTTCTTCTGTGAGTCCTTCTGTTTTCAATCTGTTACAGCTAAGTGTGCGTGCTCATTAAAAGTATGTTTTGCACAAACAGGGCTTAGAGAGCAGTGAAACCTTCACTTTCAAGTCAAGTTAATATGGTTGCTCACAAGTCAACGTGACACAAGCAAGCAAAAAGGCAATTCAGTGATGCAAGGCAACACCACTTACCTGCCAAGAGTAATGTAACTGAAACTTGCACTGCTTAACTGTCTTTTCTTTTAAATAATGCATACAGTCTTTCACATTTAGCCAACTTAGTTTGGCTTAGATCACTACCTTGTTTTTTATGGGCTTTTTAAAAAGATCCTTTTCTAAGGCTGTAGATGACCAAAACTTCCATCATTTTGGTATATACTTTGGAAAGTGTCTGGATGGATGCCTTCAGTTAGACTTTTTTTGTTGAACGTAGAAAAGGCACACAACCACATTAGCCTACATTTATAAGCCACATAGTACATGTGGGACAACCTCCTTTTGGAAGGAGGGAAAACCAAGAGAGCAGAAAGAACAAGTTTAAATCTTCAGAAAAATGTCTTCAGTGATCTGCATAAGCATTTGTCTGAAGAGAGGTTTTATTCCTGGGTATACAACATACAAGAATACTGCAGCTCTCAACCCCTCATGTGCCATTGTGTGTTGGGTTGGGGAAAGAATGTGCAGTTTACTTTTCCTGAGGACACAAACCTCCTTTTGGCATGCACCACTGGAAAATAGAACTGATGCAGTTATCACATGGAAACAAAGTGCACAGGATTTTGAGGTATAATTTTATTATTTTTCTATTTGAAACTGGTTGTCCTGGGTTCAGCAGTTGCAGTCAGTTTTTCTTCTCTTTAGTAGCTGTGTTTTGA
>NDXB01018309.1:8619-22874 GCA_002631895.1 Agapornis roseicollis
AACAGAATTTTTTTTTTTTTTTTTTTTTTTTTTTTTTAATTTTTCCACAAAGAAATAGAAGCTCTGTGTGGGTTCTACCAGGAACTCCACTGGCAAATGCTTTTAAATACAACAGACCTCTTAGTTTGCTCTTTTCTCCTTCACTGATGTCGGTGATGTTACAGGGTGGGCCACAGACTGTGGCTCTCCTGAAACATAACAGAGGCATCCTGTACTACTGCTACAGTTAAGACCAGGATCGATTCTTTTTTCTATTCAACTGCTTTAGTTCAGTTTATTTTAGTCTACTAGACTATTATTGCCGCTTCTTCTTCCTCCTAATAAATAACCAGAATAAATTATGCCAGTTATTACAGTTAATTGCATTTGCTTATTAACTAAACAGGGTGGACTACAGCATAAGATCTAAATTATAAATGTCTATTTATTAACACCTTGCAATTTTTGCATGAAGAAATGTAGATAAATTCCGAATACTAGGTGCAAATTCAACCTACTGAGGTATAATGGAATGTGAGAGAGAAATGCTTTTGCCTTCTTTTGCAAGTGAAGTAATATATAATTGCATACCTTAGTAACAGGGTATGTTTTGACAATGAAAAGATTTTTGGCAACTGAATAAATTGACAGTGATAAATAGACTCAACTGCCCAGGTTAAAATAAATGTCTGGACTTCCATATGCCTGCAATTCACTGCAGGATCATGCACTTGCTACCAGACACTTTTTGTTCCCCCACTTATTTTAATCCTCTTGGTTACTGACTGTGGTACTGATTGGAGGTGTTTATAGGCTGGAATAGATATACTACACTGTTTCTAACAGATTCTTTATTGCATGCTGAGAATGTCTGGTGTGTCAGGTTTGCTAAGTATAGATCAAAGGTAAACTTAACACTGAACTTACTATCATGTATGATTTATGTGAGGAATACCTGCCTTATCAGAAGTGTGATAGCTTATGCTGTTGGATGCCTGAAAAAAATGCAAGCACACAAAAACCACAAGGGAAGTTATACCCTAGTGTTTTGCTTTACTTGAGGTGGAACATGGGATTTTGATATCTTCTGTAGGTTAGCTGATGATGTCATCTATGACTGGTGGACTTTGGCAAAGAGAGGAAGGAAAATAAAACCAAAGAGAAAGAGGCTTTTCCAAATATCTTATCATGAAAATGTGGTTTTGTTTCCTAAACTGAAAGAAGAATGGAAGGACAGAGTGACAAATACAGCTTTCAAATTCAGGTCTTTGTAGCATACATTTGAAAACTGTGAAAGAAGATTTCACATCATTTATACAGAAAACTCCTACTTTTTGCATACAGTTAAAAAGACTCTTCATGAATATCCTGCCTTTGCAGGACTACTGTCAGAACTATGGTTTAGGTAGTATTGTCTAGTTTAAATTAATTTCTTATGCTTTTTTTCATAATTGGAAATGGTCAGCATTGACATTCCAGTTGAAACAATTTTCTTTCAGAATACATGCGAGGTTTTTTCAGTCTTTTTGGGGAGAGGGGAGGTTTGGTGTTTTAGTTTTATTTTGGGGTTTTTTACAGTTGAACTTAATCTGCTAGGGTTTTACTAATTTGTTCCCATAAAATGGTACTTTAGAAACCTTTAATGTGTTTTTGATAAGATTCAAAAATAAGGTTATTTTCTAACAGCAACTGCAAGCTTGCTTGCTTTGCAGTGCTATTAATACCTGATCTGTTTATCATCGATATAGTCACTTTTCTATGGGTCTAGTTCTGGATCATTAAAGTTATGAAAAGCTTTGCTGGAAACTCCAGTGAGCATCAGAAAATCCATGCTACATCATATGTACAGTATTTGTCTCATTTGTAACGAGACAGTATAGGATCAAAACATATTTGATTTGTATTCTATAAGTTTTAAAGCTCTCAACTTCTTACTGTGTTTCCACCTCCCACAACATTTGAAGTCTTCACTACTTGTGCTGATCTGGATTTGTAAAGTAATTATTAAAAGCCTTTGATATTTATAAGAGATCTGAAACATTTCTACTGATTAATTATTGATTCCCCAAGTGGTTCAATCCTGCCAATTTGTAATAAATATTTAAGATTTCAATGGAATAAAGAGGGTTGGTTTTGGGGTAGTGTTTTATTGTGTTTGTTTATTTGTTTTTAGTTTGTTTTAATTTTGCCTTCATGGTTTTGAAGTTTGAAGAAAGAGGACTCCTACTAAGACTCAATGCTTTTATTTATCTATGTGGATTTTAATGTGTACTGTATATATTTGACTTAATGTTGATGGCTTGTCCTTGAAATCAGCAAAACTAATCATTTATTCTGTCTCCGCAAACACATATTAGGCCAGGCTGCAATCCTGCAACAGCTTGCACAAGTCCATAATTTCACATACTCAGAATCCTAAACTGTAGCTGAACGGCCTCAGGGAGGATTATGAAGACTGATGAGGATTCTTATATAATGTGTTGGGGGAACTAGAACTTCAGAAAGTGAGTTAAAAAAAATCCCAAGCTTGGTTGGGGGCCTCCTAGAGCTGGTTGGAAACAGCTATGTACAATGTATAATCTCTGTTTCCTCTGTGAAGCTTTAGTGCTGAAGTCAGACCACTCATTGCAAAAGATATGATTCTGCTTGAAATTCAGGAAGCAGAATCTTATCCTGAGAGCAATCCCCTAACCTTTTTTCAGCACTCTCTGAAAGGACGGTAAGAGCTAATCACTGAATTTTCAAAACATGACTGCTGTAGAAGGAGAGGGTAGGGACAGTCTGGTACTGCGCTTACATTATTTCCTGATAGTTAAAATAATAGGATGTGGAAAATATGGCTTTGTTATCTCACCTTCTTTTAAATAATTCAGGGTTAACTTAGCTGGACAGAAAATAAGATAGAGTCAGGATGCCTGCACACTGTGCTGAGTGCTGTCTTTCCACCCAGCCTGGGCCACTTCAGGATCTTTTACAAATCACAGAGAGTCTCTACAGCAATTGTTTATTGTTATTATACACATACAGATAATAATAATTATTATCTGTGCATGCTTATAATGTACATTATTATAATAATTATTATTATCTGTACACAACAGATAGATAGCTAAGACTAATTAGCTAGAAGGGTAAGTATTAATATACTCACCAGGTCCAATGATGGGACTGTGCCAACCGGACAGTTGCCTGTGAAGTGAGGAGGTATTAACCTCTGCAGCTATCTTGTATAAGGATAATCCCTCATGCTGTTGTGTTGCTGTCTATTCTTCACTTTTTTTTTTTTCAGTATAATATTTCTACCCTTTTCTGTTAGTATTTTTACTCATAAATCACTGATCTCCATACTGTCCCATCCTGATTTTGCACTTCTGAAAATGCCTTCATATGGAATTTTGTCTACCTTACTTCTAAGTCACTTTTTGAATTCAAAGGTTTGAGACTTGAGATTTGTAGGAGGCTCCTTTGCACTTTCAAAGCTTCTTGATGAAAACAAATATGCCAGCAAGGAAGGTTATTTTGGCCAAAATATGAAATATTTTGACCTCTTTGATACTACCATTTCAGGGCCACCTAGGCATTGGCTAGGCTGTTATCTTTGAGGGCTGATTCTCCTGGCATGCTCTTTCTGCTTTTGGAAAATAATATACACACATATTTTAAACATGGCTAAAAAATCCTCTAAATTTCAGGCAGTTAAGGCATTCTACAGCATAATTTTCTTTCATACCACTGTCAAGCACAGTCCTGTATTGTTATGGCAGCTATTCACAGTTATTCTGGGTCCTCTGCTTACAAAGTCCTTGCCAGCCTGGGAAAGATGCTGCTGTTAGCATCTAGGCATTCTAATGTTATTACTGCTTCTCTTTAAAAAATCAAAGCTATACTTTCCTTGAGAGAGACTTAAATTCATGAAGCTAGGCTCAAAATGGATGTCTAAATCAAGTAATCTTACCTACTCAGTATGACAGGCTCTCAAATCTTACACTGCTGTCTTACATCAAACCCAAAGGCTTGTTAAGGCTTGAAGTCTTACACTGCTTGTGGTAGGATGTTATCTGCAATCTAGCTCAGTAGGTCACTTTTGTTTGAGATTTTTTTATGTGTACAATGAAAACAGGTCATATGCAGCTTAAGAGTTTTATATCCTTTCATGTCAGTATTTTTCCTCCTGAATACTTGAGCCACTCACTATCTCAACAACTACACTCTGGTTTTACTTTTATTATCTGCAGTGGTGTTAGCTTAGTAAATTTCTTTCAGCTTAGCAATAACATTTTTAGCAGATCCGAGTCTTGGCTATGTAGCTGTGCTGTATGATACTGCAAAGCTGCAGCATCAGTGTTCAAGTAGGAGAAACAGATTATGTGAGACACAGTAGACAGCCCAAGCAGTGTCTGTTGCTGCAGAGACATGACTTAGTTTCCCACATAAACTCAATATTCCTAGTTTAGATATTTCAAGGTTGTTGTTACCTCTTTTAGAAGATCTAGAGAGTTGTGAGACAATTACTTACAAGCTTTTTGAAACCCTTCTGAGTATCCTAAGGGTGTATTTGTATTCTAAGGGTGTAACCTGCATCTGAATTCTTGAACACAGGTCTCCGGTATTTGACTGCATTGTAACAAACATTGTAGCACTTTAAATGCTTATTTAATGATTCATGTTCCTCTTTAATAGTAACTTTCTAATTATTTATTGCAAAGTTACAATGTGATTTGCATCTGTTTCTGGGACAGTACTGTATACATGTGCTATATAATTATTTGTATATATTCTCTTTTGATCTGTACTTTCCATAAAGACACATCCATAATTAATGTCTGTATTTATTTCCAGAGATTAAAAATAGTATTAATTCCCATAGCTCTTTTGTACCTGCAGGGGAATAGCAATTCTTAGACCTAAATAAGCTATTCAGCATTCCTCTTTCATACTTTTTTTTTTAAGAGCACCTGCTTGAATATGTACCAAATGAACATGTTTAGCACTTAAATTAACTACATTCAGATAACTCATCTGTTAAAAAAACCCCTGAGAAACATATGCACATATATCTTTGCAACTCTGAATGTAAACAAAAACAAGTGAAGTACAATCACTGAATATAATATCGTAATAAAACATCAAAACACATAAAACCCTCAGTCACCAAGGTATTGGCTTCATATGGACTCATAATTAATTCATAGTCTGCCTCAACTGTGGCTGGGGAAAGGACATAAACAAGGAATGTGGGGTTTTGTTGTTTTCCCTTCTGTGACTTCTTTTCTGCCAGATTCCAAATGAAATGAAACCAAAGCTGGCACTACACAAAATTTGATTCAGACACCAAAGCCATTAAGCATACATTTCCTAAATAAAAAATGTGCTGTCTGCAAGCTGCCTTGACATGGTCCACAAAGTCTAGTACATAAAGAAACAGCCCAGTGGATTGTCAAATGCTACTGACATAAATAAAAAGAAAACAAAGCTCCCCAGCCCCTTCCTTCTTTAATCTCTTACAATTTCTGTATGAATATAATACTCAAGATAAAACAGTTATAAGCCTAAAGGCAGAAGGAGAATGATTTTCTATATCATCGTGTCACTGAAATACAATTTGAGACGTAATAATTTATTATTTAAAAAACTGTTTACACCATTTCAGATTTTCATCCAAATGAAGAACTAGGGTTCTTGCCTCTTCCCTGCAGATGTTAGCTGTAATCAGACCTTCTTAGAGGTTAAGTCTCTAAAGCATATCTTAGGTGTCCAAACTGAGAAAGTAATGGTGAGGTTTTTTGATGTCTTCCTGTCTAGGCACTAGTAGTGCTTTCTAACTGGGATCAGAGACAATGTCTAAAGCATATAATGGACAATCTATAAAGTGAGGCAACTGTCAGTGTTTTAATTTGCTATACTTAAGCCTCCACATCCACTGAAAATAATTAAATGTTTATAGATCAAAACTCTTAAGAAGTACTGATATGACTGTAACTGCTGCTACTGTGACTTTGCTTATCTTGATGGAGCCAACCAGTGAATTTCACCTGTTCTCAACCACTACAGTTTTATTCTCAGATCCTAGAGTGTATTTGGGGCTACTGATTAAAATAAACTTCTATTTATCATCATATTGTAACCTGAGCTCAGCTGACTCCCTGCATCTGTGCAAATTCCTACAAATTTATTTAACTGATCCTGCCATGAGACCCACTGCAGTGGCTGACAATAGTTGCAATAAGGTCCTTGAATCTGTTTGACAATTCTCTTATCTGTAAATAACCCACAAAGAACGCTAATAAAACAAATGGGTAGTGAATGTACTTTCCTCTCTTAAAAAGCTTTCACTTGCACAAATGGCACAGTTATGATATCCCTTCTGTCTCAAAAATTTAAGTGGGCAAATGTGATATTGTTAAAACTCTTTTCCCCTGGAAATCAGCACACTAGTTACTTTGCTACTCACAAATTCCATCTGGGTTACATAAACCCAACTTTTTTGAGAAAACTAACATATATCTGGAAGCTAAGGCAGAAACTAACTTTCTTCAATTTATAGTTTACTGCAAAAGAAAGGACAGAAATCTCTGTGTTTGGTTTTGTGCTTGTTTTATACATAACTAAGGAAGCTTAGGTCTGAGACAGAATGATTAGAATGCTGAATTTACTCACAGAGGCATTGTTTAATCCTACTGGTATTTCTAATAGTAGTATTCTTGGATCATTGACAATGTTAGGGAAATTATCTTTTGTTTGCCAGAGACTTCCCTGGTTTACATGAGGTCTTCTTGAAATGTTTTATAGGAGAGAAACAAAGCGAAGCATAGACTTCACCAGCTTCAGAATTGGAAAGATCAAAGTTGGAGAGGCAGCAAATTTAAAAATGTAAGAAGACAAAGTTTACACACACACACTGAAAGATATGCTCTGTGTAAACACAGAAGATCTCAGATATTGAAAAGGTTTATCAAAGTCAATGAGAATAGCCAAATATTGTAACTGTAAGCATGTACATAAATCTTTGCAGGACCCAGGCCTTTGTTCATAAGACTTGTCACAGTTTTGTTTCATGACATGTCACTTTGAGAGTTTCTTTATTTCAAAATGAGTTGAAAACAAAAGTAATCTCTAGATATATTGTCTTTTATAAACCATTCCTTGTCCTTGAAAATGTAATATTTACTTAAAAAAAATCATCACTTTTTTTTTCCTCATCTCCTGCCTACCTCTTCACCTAAATTAGTGAAAAAAGTATCCTTAATAAGACACCTTTTTTTTCCTAAGGCACTTTTAAGGTTATATATGTTGCCCTTTTAGCACCTATGACTAATATAATTCCATTTAGACTTTATAGGTTTCACACAGGCATAAATTCTAATACTGCACATGATACTGAATTAAATTAGTATTTCACTGTATAATTAAAATCAAATTAGTATCTCACTGAATGTAGAGACTTAGACATAGACAAGGCTACAAGGATCCTTAAGTTATAATTTTACTGTGTATAGAGGATATAGAGATAAGGAAAGCATACAACAAGAGAACCAGATACCTTCTCTCAAACCAATGTAGACCTTCCTCTTGTTGATAAGGCCTGAGAAACAGGTAAATGGCTGTGAAATGAAAGAACTCAAGGAGACTTGCAGGGTCATAAATTAGACCAAAGAACAACATGTAGTTAGCTGGAAAGACTAAATACATTCCAATGTCCTTAACTAATGGGTTTCCATAGAAGAATAAAATGAGTGGGGGTGTTTCTCCCGAAAACAACCCTCACAGCCCACAGAGACCACTCCTCAAAATTCACAGCACTTGCACTGGAGACTTATCTGCCCAAATTACCATATGCATGAGTGAAGAGAATTGGGTGGGCATTTCATGGATTTATAATTAATATATATATATATCAAATATGTGAACTATAAACTTTCTTCTTGTATGGACGATAGGCGGAGCAATACCCCATGCACCTGGTACCATAATAGAGTAATGCCAGCTTCCTAACCTTTCATTCTGGTTAGAGAGCATATTTCCCAGATTTCAGTGNGGATTTATAATTAATATATATATATATATCAAATATGTGAACTATAAACTTTCTTCTTGTATGGACGATAGGCGGAGCAATACCCCATGCACCTGGTACCATAATAGAGTAATGCCAGCTTCCTAACCTTTCATTCTGGTTAGAGAGCATATTTCCCAGATTTCAGTGACACATGCACATACATATGAGAGTTTAACTGACATTTTGAATAGTTCCTAGTACTAGAGTTAGGAAAACATGTAGGGATGAAGTTAAATGTCAGGAAGTTAAAGACCCAAAGGTCAACATTTTACCTTTACTTTTCTTGTAGCTGATTATTTCCCAACCTGCATCTTTTCAGTGGGGTGATAACTTTGATGGCAGATTTAGCCAAGAGAAATCTTCACATTAATTTTATAAAATGTGTCCTGGGTACATGTCAGGTGATTTCAAATTCAGGCAACTCTTGTCCTTTTGTCTTCATTTACAACCCAGTAGCTATCCCTCATGGTGTCTAAGTTTTTTACAGAAACGGATGATAAGCAGAAATTGGAAACACATTCTTCCTCTGTCAGACTTCTTCATAACTGGGTGCAGGCTTTTCTCTTCTGGATATGAATATGTGCTTTGGCTAACCTGGTATTTCTAGTCCTCTTTCAGTAAAACATGTCTGTGCCAGTTTCATAATCTTTAATTTATCTGCATTTACAGGAAAACGTCTTGGGATAGCATCTTTTGTTAGTTTTCATTTTCTGTTCCCATGTCACACTATCAATAGTATTTTTTTTGATTCTACTCATCCTTCCACAACATGCTTGAATCAAGGGGATCTTAGCTCACATTCCCTATTTCTTCCCTGAAATAGTAATTTTCAATCTGTGCACATTCACCTTCCACATCTAGATCCTGGCCTTTTCCATGCATGCATAGGGACAGAAGGAAAAGGTGCTATAAGGAGAAGACAATGCTGTACACAGGCACACAGACTTATAGGATAGTAGACTTCAGATATTTGCTGAATAGAAAAGGTTCGTGGGAGAAAGGAAGCAAAAAGCATTCCTGCACTCTGAAAGAACAGCTGCCAAATTAGCAGGAGGCAAGGTTTAGAAAAGACCCTTATAAAGTGCTGAAGCCTTACCATGCTCAGGTGAGGATAAAAGGCAATAGCTTAATGATTTGTAGGCAACCAACCAAAAGAGTAGTTTGCAGTGAGAGTATGCACTGGTGAATGTCAATGTGCAGAGTACTTCAGGTCAGCCTGTTCCTGTTGTCTTAATATGCTTGGATATTTTCACATGTATTGGTAGTTTGTTCATGTGTTTTATACTTTTTATTTCTTTTGTTTTTCCACACTTGTGAATCCTTGCAGATAAAAATGAGCCTTTTCTTTTCTGTTATCATTGTGAAGCAATACTACCTCTGAAGCAGTTAATGTAGGAAAGAGTTAATTCCAACACTCACATTGTACAGCAAGGTTTTTTCAGGGCACTTTGACAATAGTGCCATCTTTTCAGCACTACAACAGTTGTACTATAAAAATAGTTTAATTACAACAGATGAGGCAACACAATGTCATTATACATATGAACTAAAATAAAACCTTCACACAAATATTTGTATTTTGTACATTTATGGCTGTCCTTCTCTGGCTGAACATATCTTAGTTGTTTCATTCAGGCATGGAAATTATTGCCTTACAGCTGTATAAGCAGTGTAAGTCAGGTTGACTAATTGACTAATCCCTTTCTGTGTTTGTTTATGTTAATAGCTTTACTCAATTATGCTATCTTAATGTGGGCTGGAAAAGACTGACTTTATGATTTTAAGCAGTGTTTAGTTACTATTTCTAGAAAAGTCCTAGATAAAGCAGTAAGACCCTACTGGAGATTCAGAAAGCAGTTCACTCACTGCTTTATAGCTACTTCATAATGCTTTATTATAATGATGAGATTCTCTTTTGATTGAATAATTTGGACAAAAGAATCAATTATTTCTATATCTAGGTAAATGCTGCTAGATTTTTAATGAGAAGATTTCTTTGATAAAGGACGCTTAGGACAGACATGTGAAAACATGCAGTTTTATGGAGAGAGAAACCTACAATGCAACAACATAGTTGCACAAAATTTCTGTATCCTGCCATAAAAATGAACAAGTGATTCCTATCTGCTGGCTGTAATGGGTTCAGTGAACTTTCTATGTAGCTGATGATGAGATCCAGCTGATAAGAGCTGTTAGCGAAAATGATGTGGATGACTGAGTTACATGAGGTAATTGAGGATATAAAATTAGTGTTCCTTCTTGATTGTGAGGAGTAGGTTGAGTGGTCAGGACTCTGTAGTTGTTGAGTCCTGGCAAAACTTCTGGCTTTTGGAGATTAACTGCTGGAGGTACTAGTACAGGATCATATGTTAGGTATGTATTTGGATTTAGACTGTCAGTTTAGCTTGTCTTTTCTGATCCTAAGCATGATGAAACTGTGCTGTATTTCCATAGAAAAATCTGCTTTTGATTGTTTTTTTTTCTCTGCCTTCCAAGAGAGCAGCTGTAGTGTATACCAGTTTTGAACGCTCTGTGTAGGATCTGTGCAGCTCAGTGGAGATGGAGTAGACATATTACTTGCTGCTGGATATACCTAGGTAAAACACCATCTCCCTGCCCCTCTCTCTCTTCCTCCCTCTGCTCCCCCAATAAAAAAAGGTGTCTAGTTAAGCTGGCATTTATGACTTAGTGCTGTAATGATATGGCCAGGTAATGAGGCTTCTGAGCAGCTGAAGAGGTGTTGGTAAAATATTAATAACTGTAGTGTCAGCGTCTTTGATGGGTTGTTAGAAGAAAATACCGTATGTTAACATCAGTAAGAAGGGGAGAGGGGAAGTTGCCTCACATGCAGATGGAGGTCTTTTGTATTGTCTAGGATGCTCAAAATGAGATCTCATCTAGGCAGTTAAGAATATTGCTCCACCACAAGAACACCAAAAAGCAGTTTATGTTGAAAATCCTTTTGTTGTTGTTGTTACGACCAAGGTGTTCAATTTTTAGGAAAGGTTTGCAAATGAAAAAGTCTTCTGGTCTTTGTAACAGTTGAATATACTATGCTGCATAGTTTGGGATGAAGGAGAGGAAGCTGCTCTCCAGATGGTCTCCTCTCTGTATCTGGGCACAGCTTTGACATAATTGGCAATCTGTCCCTTCATGGTCCCTCTCTGATGTAGGAAAGGAAAGAGATGGTGGTGTTACTGATCAACAACCCTACCACTAATGAAGACTGTTCAGAGGAGATGGGCATAGGTATTCAGCTCGTGTAGCTCAGAGAAGAAAGCAAGGAGTGACTGCATCTCCTATAAGGAAAACTGAATTTAGGTCAACACAACAGGAACCAGAGGATGGGCTTGTTTCAGATCAGTTGGCTGTATCAATTGAGTGGATCAACTGGCCGTGTAATTGATTTTTACTTTTTTCTTCCCCAGTTAATCAAGTATAGGAATGTTTTCTTGAGCTAGCAAGACCAGTATGGAGGAAGTGCAATAGAGTATAAAAACTTAGCCGGCAACAGAATGAACTTTGAAGATGGCAGTGGGCTCAAGCTGGATCCTACTTAAGTATTCCTTCCTGGTAAATGGGGATACCTGGTGCCATGATAGCGAACACACACACCAGTAGTAGAAATTGTATTTATATTGTGATACAACTATATGTCCAATTGCTATGTTCTGCTTGTACTGTGATTTTGCTACATTGTCATATCCCTCTGCTAAATCAAAATCCAGTGTAACACATAATATCTTCAATTAAGCAAGTTTGGTACTAAACATTAAACCGTTCTCATGCTGAATGTCTAAAAGAAGCTGCTCAGAGAGTAATGGGTTCTGAGAGACCATACAAAAGGGTTTGTATTTGCAAAATCTTTTTTTTCCAACTCCTGCAGACACATGCCAGTTTGGGGTGAGGGAGTCAGTGGAATTGCCAGTGTGTTACATTCAGTTGTTATTTCTTGATGTTGCTTTGTGTTGAAATTCATTTTGCACAGAAGAGTGGAAGTTTTAATGAAAGTAAGAGAATAGTTCTCCAGCCCTGAAAGATTACAGATTTCTGGTAGTTGATGATCACCTACTTTGTACACAAACATGTTTAGTTTGCCACTAGGTGCCCCCACAGCCATAGGCATGTTAAATTTAAAAGACTGATAACAATAAAATGATTTGAAGAAAGTATAGGCAGTTAAAATCTTTCTGACAAGAATTATTTATGCTATAGCCTATATTGAAGACCAAATAACACTGTAAAATTGTTGGGTTTTACAGGTTACATAGCTTTAAATTGCTTTTCAAATGCAGTTGAATAAGTGTTCTTTGTTCTTTTGTCTTTTTTTTTTCCCCTGCATCTTGAAATAGTATTATCACCATATTTTTCTTTTTTAGAAAAAAACCCCAACACCAAAAAACCCCCCAAAAAACCCAAATAAAACAAACCAAACAAAAAAACCCCAACAAAACAAAACAAAGCAACCTCAGGAAAACAGTATAGTGTTTATAAATGGTTATGTGATGATGTTGGTATGTCAGTTATAGATGCTTTTTGGTGATCCCATAGAGAGCTTTCTTCCAAAAAATAAGCTTCTTGAATTAGTATTCAGGTAGATCATATATATGATTTATTTATTTATTTATTTTTCCTGTGGCAGGATAGCTGAAGAGTAGGGATATGAAAATTTTTGGTTTCCATGAAACCAGCTGTACTTGGACCAGCTTAGAAGGGCTCAAGCCGCTACTGACTGTGTTTCTAAATGAAGTTGCATGTTGGCTTATTGGAAACACTTGTTGGTTGCTATACTTTGCTGAGTGGTGGGCTATGTTAAAGTGTAGCAGAAAAAGGTTTTAGAGAAGGGAAAAATGATTTGGATTTGTCCCAGTGTTTACACTTTGGCAGCTTCTTGTTAACTGAACATGAGCTGGTAATGCTGCATTGTACTTTTACAGGACTTGTCGTGTGTTAGGCAGGGGTTTATTCTGTTGTCAATTCTAAATCTTATGTTTGACAGTGACACTAAAAACAATAACAATAAAAGTGCTATGTGAAAACTCAAAGCTGTGGTAAGCACTAAACACTTAAGATTTGGGAGTAATCTTAATTACATTTTTATTTTGCATCTTGCTATGTATATTAATTTTATCAATATTTTTCCATCTTTCCTCAACATGGCAGAGAATAATAAAATTTTATAGAAGCGTAAGATAGGAAATCTGAGGAGAAGAAATGAACACATTGATCGGGGCAAGCATCACTCTAAGTCTTCAGCTGTGAGGGCTAGAAACCAGAGTCATTGCAAAATAAACGTTTCTATTTCCAGAGACACAGAATAGACTGTTAATCCATGTAGCCCTTCAATCAAGAGCACAGCTCAGAAAACAGCACTTAACCATTCTTTCTGTTTGAAAATAAGAATGGTTAAGATGGTTGCTGCACTCTGATTTGTGTGCCTTAACTTTTCACTTCATGGTAGATTTTAAAAAAAATTAAAAAAGACATTGCCTCACTTGGTGCTGTATACAAGCAGTGTTTATCAACTAAGGAGTTAATTTGATGGCATGATATGTGGAATGAGACCTCTTTAATAATTTATTGTGTGATTATTATATCTCCATACTGAAGTGGTTCCTGACCCTCTCACAAGCGTACTTTGATCTTTCATTCTCCTTGTCTTCAATCCCAGCATGCAGCTGCATGCTTCTCCCCTCATTCTAAGATTCTGCTGTTGTCATCTTTCTCTGTTTGGGGTGGGGCCAGACACATTAAGCACTGGAATGATATTGGGTAATTTGGGTGTTGGGCTGGATTGGTAGTAGGAGGAAGGGCTGTGGATGGGCCTAGTGGCAGGGAGGGAAGTGGCTGTAGAAGACAATACTGAGGTGACGGTGTGGGTCTTGCAGGTTCAGAAATACAGCATTACTCAGGCTAGCTGAACTATTCCTGTGTTCACTCTCCAGCCACCCATTTTGTTACTGTCTGCAAAGAATGGAAAAAGACCATGGATTGGGAGGTCCAGGAAATGTAACTTGGCTGACGGTATTGAATAGGCAGAGTGGGCCTGGGTATAGCATTATTGCACTGCCTTTGTGCTTTTTAGTGATGTGTGTGTGCTGGGTGTCTGTATTTGAGTGGCAGGGGAAGCAGTAAGAGGAGCTGTCAGAGCTGAGCTCCCCCCGTCAGTTGTGTAGGCAGACTTTTGTAATGATTCCCATTTTTTTTTTTTTTTTTTTTT